>JARVGP010000237.1:0-58334 GCA_029876185.1 Mansonella ozzardi | reverse complement strand
TATTATATTATATTATATTATATTATATTATATTATATTATATTATATTATATTAATTACAATATTTCGCGTGCTGATAAGTATAATTATTTAGATATTGATAGTTTACGCTGATATCATTGTGTTGAGATCTTAGTACTGCTCTTTACAATCCTACTTCTAATTTCTAGTGGCAAAGATCACTTTATAGTGAATTGTCAAGTGAAAAAAATGATCTATTTTGAATATTGAAGAAGTTATGTTTATTGATTCATTTCAATAATAAACAGAATAAGATCTTCTGACATAAGTGATAGAAAAAGTTTTTTCAATGATAGATTGCAAATTCATTTAAAGGATTTTTAGAACGCATAGTTAAATTTATTCAGGATGAGCCAAATTGAATTGTTAGATTCGGTCATGATGAAATTAGTTTATTTGCCACATTTCGTTTGTCTGCATGAAGACAAAATTGCATTAACTTAATATAATTCCTTCTTTCTCGACTTCTTGGTCATGTTGTCATTAGGGCCGAAACAAAATCTCATGTAGATACCCTCTTTAGCTCTTAGAGTTGCTTACTCGTAGCTGAAACATTCATTTGATCCTTCACAGTTGATTGAGCAGGAAATCAATGACTTCTAACACACGCACTTATTCAAATTAAATTGAAGATTTTATTGAGATGCATGAAATTTGTGGAGTATTATTGACCAATTAACTTTCTGTACAAGAATGATCTCAAGGGAAACAAATAGTCCACAAAGACTTTTTTGCAGTCATTGAAGTTTTATTACTTCGTGGTTTTGCATTAAAATGTGAAAGAAAGGAAGTATTGATATTTTCAGGTTAATCGCGAAACATTCCAAAATTGATATAAATCTAACTTGCTGCTGGTTGAATATTGTTCGATTACGACGGTGCTTCCGTCTGCCTTCATTACCGATAGTACTCGAACGTAGCGTTAAATAGATATAACAGTTCTGCTCGTAAAAATCTCGAATATTTGCACAATCAATAACTAAATGCCTTTATAAAAATGTAACTTTGAAGAGAGCAATTCATAAATACGAAACACGAGACATCAGTAAAAAAACAATTTTAAGAGAGAATTCCAACAAAAAGCCGTTCTGGAAATTCATAAATGAAACAGATTTGTGAAATGTAAATGCACTCCCTTCATATGAACCAGAATAATTAATTATTTAGCGCTGCCATAAACCGTTTATCTAAAGCATATTTTTGTGAATGCTTTTCCAACGCCTATGAAGACAACTTAGTGAATTAAAATTTTCATTAAATCACCATTAATGCAATTTTAGCTATCATATTTAGTACATTCATTTTTTTTTATTATTTATATATTAAAAAAAATTTTAGTTTTTTATGTTTATTTTGTTACATTTAACTTCGTTATATTTATATTCATTATTAATTTTGTTGTATTCATTATTAAAGTTAAAAATTGTCAAGATCTTTATTTCGTCAAAAAATTGTGATCAGTTAGATTGGAAGGACGGATAAGTTTCTCATCCGGTTCCATTTCTAATTTATTTATTCAAAATTTAAAGTTAAATTAATTATCCTGACACACTGGAAAAAAACACCTTACCCGCATCATTTTGAGCAAAACCGAATGATGATATAGGTTGAGGTGGTGACAGTAAAGCTGGCCAAGCTGTTGATGGTGTTGTAGTATTAAGTGCATAAGCGGGAAACATCTTTGGAGTCTAAAAGTATAACAGATTTCTTGAATACTGAACTATGTCCACTCAGCTGAGAGTTGTTGAAGCTGTTGAAGACCAGATCAATTCAATAATCAGGTTATCTGTATTATTTTCCTTGTATATTTGTAACAATTTTGGAACTTTTTAGTAGCTGTTTTTAGATGACTGATTCATTGCAATTTCATAAATGTTCAGTGTACTTCACGCAAAAATTACCTTTCTAATTGTCATTCTTAATGGTTCTCAAAAATTTTTATTCTCTGTTATATACAACAACTTGTATATAATATTTTAAAATATACTTCAGTATACTTGTACAACAAAGTTGTTGTAAATAATATTAGGAAACTTGCCAAATGAAGTAATCGTTGTCACCAATCTTGGAATTCGGATATATCTTGTACAACCTAAGAAAGCGCCCCAAAATTGTTGAGATTAAATTTGCAAGAAAGTTGATGTTATTGGCTATATAAATTTAATTCCTCCTTGTTTTCATTCCCTGCGGTTCATTATTCTATTCCTGCCTCATTTGATTCAGTTATCTGATTAAGTTGTATGACTCTTATTAGCATACACATGCGCATATACTTCAAATAAAATTTATTTTGAGATTCACTTTTCAATTGAGTTAGATAGTTTCGTTATTTTGTTAATTTAATTGCCGTTGAGATGTCATCTTTTCAACTGCCTCTAATTTGTGATAGATATCGATCAGGTATCTTTGAAAAGAATAGCTCTGGTGAACTAGAATAGATGTGAAACAGTCTCGATAACTGAATCGATATTTGTAGAAAGATCGCTTGAAAGAATTATATCAAGAGCTGTGGAAAAAAAGAAAAAACTTCATCAAAACAATTACTATTTTTTCAATCATTCGTTACATATGAAGCATAAAGTATTGAAAGTTAAATGAATTTCAACAATTCCTGCCAGTACAGGAGCAACGAATTTGAAAATCAAAAATCGTTCATAATTTCATAACATATAAAAAACTTTAAAAATGTTTGTGAAAAACGATAAAGACAGTTGCTTATTGAATTATACAAAAATTTATTCTTGCAAATTTCATCTAAGATCGTATATCGATATATATTTTCGAACAGTATCGAGAGCTCAAAAGAAAAAGCAAAGAGTATCCACTGTTATTGCAAATGTACAAAGTTGACATCAATTAGCTTAATTGAATCAGCCTCCGTATGACTGCTTAATTGCTCATAATTTAGTCAATTCTATTAATTTTGTCATGTTGATTAACTCGATCTGCGGTCTTCTAGATTTTAAATGATAATAATCACTTCTTTCCTTGATTATACTGATCTTTCTCTCTATCGAAAATATTCAAAGCTATTTGTATTTCTCCGAATATTTTAAAAATGCATATAACTCTCACCATTAATCTTCAACACTTGGGAAAAAATTTAGAAAATGAACAAGCAAGTATCTCCAGTTTTATTTTATTCATCTCGAGCATATTACTTATATAATATAAATTCGACGAAAAAAAAAAAACTTACTAGAGGATTCTAAACTGATATACTGACTGGCAATGAAAATCAAAATACTTAATGAAGTGAAATCTTTTGCACTCAACAGTGAAGACAAATCAGAAAATCACTAAGCGAGAGATTTAATATCATTTTTTGAAAAACCCTACACTTTATAATAATATGGAAAAAATATTCCCACAAAAAAATCTAATTTCCACGACAAAAACTCTACATTTTATAATATTTTCATGTAGAAACTTCACCGTTTTCATAAATTACAAATAAAATATTCATATTAGATGTACAGAGTAGAATCTGAACAAATATATATATGCACATATACAGTCCAAATATTTAAATTTAAAGGATGCGTGTTTTGAAACAAAACGAAGGACGAAAGGTGGAAAGTCATAAGCAATGACTTTCTAAAACGAACTGCAATTGTCTGAAGTTTTACTATAGCACTTTTTTTTGAAAAAACATACAAAAAAGGCACAAATAGGACATGATCAGATAGCATACATTAAAAAACCAAGTAAAAATATCGATCAGAAGATAAACAAAATTTACATGATTAGCTTTTGATTCGTGAGGCAGCAGCAATGCTAGAAATGATCGCATTAATGGAAGTAATCTCTAAAAATTTACAGAAGTGAACAATCATTTGAAGATTTTTAGACATTTCCTATTCATAAGTAAATGGATGAAGTCAAGAAAAGATGGAAGAAAGATGAAAGAGTGTAAGAGAAAATGCCAAAAAAGTTGAAAAAAAATACATAAGTGTGAGTGATAATCAATCATGGATAACACAGAAACAGAATATAAAAACTGGAAAAAAAAAGGCAAAAATGATGCAAATTTAGCACAAATCAACGTGCTACATCGCAGAACATCCAGATATTATCCGTAAAAATCATCGCATAATCAAACAAATATAACTGCTTCATATGTTGACTTTTTATAAAACATCAGCTGATATATTATTTACTGTTTGCCTGAAATTCTTTCACTATTCAATATTTAACATTCAAATTTGCATTCAATGCATTGTGAACTGTGCGTGATGAATATGGCTAAAATAAATTGAGCTTCAATGTTAAATCTCGTTTCTAAACTATTGCTTATGTTTTCAAAGCAAAAAAAGTTTTTTTTTAACCGGCTTATTGCCAGAAAATATTAAAATTTGGAAAAAAACCGTAACTTACTGTCAGTTGGCCAAGATAAAATTGCCTTTTCGTTTCTATACCTTTTTGTGGAAAAGGATTTAAATCGTTAAAAGCAATCTGAAATCAAAAAAGTTACATCGCATGATGTTGTACAATAACTTATTCCATACCTTACAATGAACTTATTCTCCAAAATATGATCTGACCTTTAAAACAAAAGGATACCTTATATTGATTCTTAACCTACTTCAAAACTAATGTATGACATCATACTCTAAATTCAGTTCTCAATAAAGCCATCAATTTTCTATCTAAATGACTCAGCAGAGACGATAATGAAAAATGAAAATTTCCACCTGTGCCAACGTCTTGAAATCGGAAACATGCTGTGCTACTCTACTCAGTGACGCATGCACAGCTCCAACAGATTTACATTCCAACACTGAAGTTTCAGCAAGCTTCAACACTCCAAGAGCAAATCGAAAAAGAACCTGTAGAGGATCAAAGCAAATATTTAAGTAAAAACTTTATTTTTTAACAAGTGAAAATTCTATATTCAGTATAGCTTCTGCTGATTTATGCTAAATTTCCAAGAAAAAAAGTGCCAGGAAGCATTTCTGATATAAGAATTCCATTATGAAATTTGTTAAATATTTCGGACAGCACATATCCATGATACACAATTGCTCTCAATATAAACTGTTTTGTACTTACCTTATTTCCTTCATAGAGAAAAACGTCGAACAAATTCAAATAAATCGTATGCGGAAACACGTCAACAAAACACGTAAGAAACCAACTAAGGGTGAAAGCTGAGAGATCCACCTCGAACTTGCGCAAATGGGATGATAATTTTGGAAGTTTTTCACTGACTAGGTCGCGCAACACCTAAAATAACACAGATTTCCCAAAAGCTGACATGAACATAAAATCACAGCTTACAATCTTTAACCATTTGCCTAACCATAACTTTTACTTCTTACTTCATAAATTTTACAAAAAAATATACATACTTTTATTGTTGCTGCAAAAAAAAAAGCATTGTAGTTGAACTGCGCAAGCCACCTTACAGCTTATTATTTCTTAATTCAAAATTTTCTTTACAATATAAGCACAAACTCACTCAAGTTTTAGACATTTATTTAGACAACGGATTTAAAAATCAAGCTTTTTCTGCAAATGTTTCAATAAAATTTTTTTAGATATTTCAATAACTAGCTTTAAAAAAGTACTTTTTGATCAGCAACGGCACAAAGTAAGGCAGAAGTATAATATCCATCGGGTTGAAGATGCTCAACGCAAGCTACCAAAAACCAAAAAGCATCAGATTCTTCAAGAAACAACAAAGCAATGGCGGCCAAACGATTAAGTCCCTAAAATTTGAAATACTACTGATAATTCAAAGTATTCTATCAAATTTATATATTCATAATCATATACAGCGATCAAAAATAATAGAAGAGTCAAATTTACCAGCATTTTTAGTTCAAACTTTAATAGAAAGACTACTGTAGAATATGAAGTTGTACAGAGTCAATGAATTTTCAAGATACAGGCGATTCAATATTCTTGCGGCAAAAACAAAGAAGGAGGTTATGACTGCAGGGAATGAATTAGGGTTAGAAAAAAAATGAAAAAAGTGATTAAAAAAGTAATAAAACTGAGAAACAAAGTGAAATACCTGACAATAACCAACAGATTTATTATGATAGCGATAGGCACAGAGTACGCGACGTAGAACAACAATTTTTTCTGATGCAGGCTCATCGAAAAACCTGTTTGTGGGTAATGTTCGAGTTAAATCCAAATCTATCTGCAATAACTTCATTCATAAACGTTCAGTTCTCGTCAAAACTATTGAAAAAATTAAGATAAAATACCAAAAATGCTGCAAGTCTGAATATGTCAGAAACAAAAATTTTAACAAACACAGATTTATTGCAATGCAAACCTGTTTCAAAGCACTATCGTTTTCGATAGTATTAATGCTAGCAGAATTCACCTTCCGAAGAAGTGTTTCATAATATCCATTACCGAGATCGGCTTTTTCATCACCCACTACGTAATTGACAAGGCTAGAAAAATATTAGCTAGAATACAAGTTTTAAGGATTATTAATTTATAGTTTTTTGTAAATCTGGTAATTTAGGCACATCGCATATCACAAAAGAACAACATAAATATGCAAAAGTTGATAAAAGCTCAAAACAAAAATTCGATAAGCGAATTGAAGACAAGCTTATAAAATAATCTTTTTAGCTCGAAATTCCGTAAATATTGTGAAAATAGAAACTTAAAGTAGAAACGCATACAACATGTAGAACATAAACAAGTAAAACATGCTTTTGCAAGATTGCAACTAATCTTCCTCAGGTGTTGCGAAAAAAATATACTTGTTAGAATCAGCAGCCTTTCTCAAACAATGTAGATCTTGAGCATGCAATAATGACTAACAAAAATTGTAAAAATGAAAAAATAACCTCTTCCAGACTCTTGGTCTATAAGTTTTTGGTATGCCTGTTCTCACCAGATTCTTTAGTTCAGCAGTGTGTTTCAAGGGACATACTGCGGAATTCACCAAAAAACTGTCCCACTTTTGCAGCCAGTCTATGTACTGTGGATTTTGTTCCTGAAAGAATCGAAAAAATAGTGATTTCAGACTAAATATAAACTTTGATAAACATTCTATCCAGAAAAAGCACGACTTCTGCAGATGCAAATCCATACCATTCGGAAAAAATTTATATCGCTTACCAATTCTTGTTGAACAATGATTTCGTCACTTATATTTTTTAATTCAGCAGCAACTTCAAACATGTCGGTGGATTGCAAATGATGGTTCTTTCTGTGGTCATTTAAATAAAATCCAAGCGAGTCAGTAAGTCTGGCTACAAAAAATTTATTTAATAGGACAACTTTAATAAAATTCTATCCACCGAAGGAAAAGTTTTGAAAACACATTTCTGATTTAAATTCCACAGTAGAGAATTTTGAGAAGCAATACAGTTCATAAACAATATTCGCATAATGTCTCACAAAAAAAAAAAAAAAAAATCCCTATTTTTACTTTCTATTTTATCGTTGTTTAACATTCTTTTGTTTGAAGTCCAATTTGTTTCGTCAATTAGCGCCTCAATCACTCCTGGTTCCAAAACTGTAAATTTTCTTTAAAACTGGATTTCACTTGTCAAACACTTTGAAGCGCTTAATCTTTACTTTTTCATACAAAATGTTACGTCTAGGATATGGGAAATTCTATTGTGCTTACAGCAATTATTCGTCAAAACGATCAGCAGAGAAATTCTTACGAAAAATGAAGCAAAAACTTTAAAACCAAAGCAAAATAAAAAAAAAAAAAACTGAAAAATAAAAAATGAACGAAGTATTAGACACAAATTGAAAAACGATTTGAAAATTTACAAAGAGTTAAGTGAAGTATCAACTATATACAAACCAAGAAATAATAATTATCAAACCTTTACTATCAACTTTCGATGCTCTGAAATGGTTCAGCACCATAATGTACCGACTTTTAAGTTGATAATAACAAGCTTCGATGTCAAAGTTTTGTCGAGTGATTCGGCGCTCCCTGTCTTGCAAATTTTGCACAATTTTTTGAAGCTCTGAAATACAGAAAAACAATAAAAAAGAGATATGAATTTTTGGAAAAAAATGGATTCCTTTCCTATTTATTTGGGTAAAATCCTACCGAGAAGTTCCTGATTCAAGAACATGTTTTGGTCCCGATATCCCATAACAAGATCTCGCATTTCTGTTACATCATTAACGGCTGCTTCATCAAACACTCGTTGCGCATTTTCATCAGTTGAGCTACTACCAAAGTCGACTAATATTCCTTCAGGCACTTCAATTAAACAATGCTCATTTAGTGCTCTCAAATCATACGGATTTGAGGATGTTTACGGACGATGAAATGAATGGATAAGTTAAATGCAACGTCCAGTAAACAAAACAATATAAAAATTCGATAGCCTCAAAAAAACTTGAGCAATCATATACTCTGCTTAATCGAAGCTAGGAACACTCTAAATTTTTGAACTAGTGTATAAGTAACAGGAAGAAAACAAAAAAGAAGAAAAAAAATATGAAAAATATTATGGACAAAAAATATTACGAATACCACGCATTTTTCTCTCAGAAAAATGAAAGACCTTTATAAAACATACCATCATCAAGCAGTATATCTGAACGATTCAAAATATCATTTTCTTCCTGTTCATTGTAAATTTTCATTATAAGTTCTTCCTTTGAACGTACTGACTCACGAAAGGCATTAATTTCAGTATTTAGTTCTTCAATTTTCTGTTCATACTGTCTGCAAACAGAAACTATAGTGCATTAACATGCCATGTATTTGTATAAGTAAAAATAATATTATTTACTTATTTTGTTCTTTTAAAATTCGAATTTCACGATTGTAAGATGCTACATTGAGTTGCAATGCTGTAAGCTCGCTTTCTTTTTCCAGAATCACACTAATTCGCGCATCAGAACTTTTCTGCTCGTCCATCCGTTTGCTGAAATGATACTGCCTGTATTGAGTAAACAAAGCTAAGATGAAACAGATATTTTATAGATAGAATAATCACACAGATACAATAACAAACACATACATTAATTCTATTTGACGATTTGATTTGAGCAAACTCTGCCGTAGAACTGTAATCAAATCTTGACTGGCTCCTATTTCGTCTGTAAGTTCATAACAACGATCTTTAAGTTCATTCACAATACCAAGTAACTGCAATAACAATGGACTGTGAAAGTTTTTTCACTTTTTTCTGCTTCTTTTAGAAAATTTGCTGCACATGCTTTAGTAATGGCTCTTCAACTAAATGTGTATCACACGCCTGTGTAACCAGCAAAAAAATCCTGATATTTTGAGCGTGTAAAAGAAGTTGCGACAACATTATACATCTCAAAATTAAAAGAAACTAACAATTTTGCAATGTTCACAGGGTGGTTGTGATGTAGCAAGCCTGAAAAAAAATATATGTCAAAGTATACGGAGACCAAATGCGCATCTTATGTATTTTGAATCTATAATTTCCCGCTTGCAAGTCACTGTCGTTTTTCTGCAAAAAAAGAGACCACTATCAAACATTTTGAGTATATGTATTAATATAAAAAAATCTCAGCTTAATGATAATGATAAATGCACTGACCGTAACGAAGCTTTTGCTTTGCCTATCACCTTTTTCGCTGGTTGTTCAAGTATTTTCGCCTTTGCTTGAGTTCCTTCAGTTATTTTTTCAATTAATTCTTCTGCACTCTTCAAAACATCGGTATTGGGAGGAGCTGGAATTGGCATCTCCAAACTATTTGCGTTCAGTCTCCCATCCGAACTAAGGTAAAATGTAGATTGCGTCTGAAATTTCACACATATTTTAAAGCAACATGCATACAGCCCTAACTTCAAACAAATGTAAACAATTTTTGTGAACTTCGCCACAATCATCAAAAATTTTAGAAATGCAAACCATCAAAAACAGTATACTTATGTCTCCATAACAAAACTACCATAAAAGACGAAAGCTCAACTCACAGCGTCATTAATTTCATCTTCAAGCGATTTTTCATCTGGAGGTCCATCTATTACCACCATATCCTTACCCTGCTCCAAATTTTCTACTTCTGTATTCAACGGATTGTGGTGATCATTTCCCGAAACTGAGTGAGATG
This sequence comes from Mansonella ozzardi, assembly GCA_029876185.1. Classification (NCBI taxonomy): domain Eukaryota; kingdom Metazoa; phylum Nematoda; class Chromadorea; order Rhabditida; family Onchocercidae; genus Mansonella; species Mansonella ozzardi. Next base: position 48,272 of record JARVGP010000237.1, on the reverse strand, counting down.
AAAGAGATACGATCTCCTAAAAGAATTTAGTACCACTTCAATACTTCGTCATATTAAGTTTGTTTTAAAAATAAGCAGAAAGCGGGAGAAACATTGCTGAATACTCGTATCACTTCATATTTTTTAAAACTATGTATTTACGACACTGAAATTTTTTTATTATTGGACTGTTCCCTGAAGTTTTTAAGAAAAGTGGTAAATCATATGTATTAAATTTTTAGAAAAATATTAATAAATATTAACATTAAAAAATAAAAATAGCAATAAAATCTTACAATTTTAAGTATATCATCAACATTTTCCTTCTCATAATGTCGACGGCGATTGCTCTGAAGGTGCTGCAACCATTGAACACGTGACTTATTGTCTGCTGCTTCGAGAACATGTACTTCATTATTTATACTAAATAACGAATTCTTGTCAATAACTCACAAGAATTAAAAAATTCACAAGAATTAAATGTTGCTAAGAAGCGGAATAAAAATTTATTTTATATGGTAAAATTAAATGCTTGAATAACTTAAAATTGAATTTTAATTTATCTATTCAAGCTAACAGCTGCAATCATTACAATGATCTAAGCACTAGGAAATGTAATAAAAATACTACAAACAGTAGCATTTTACAAGGAATAATTTCTTTCTGAAATCAATCTAACCATAAATAATTAGATCAAAACTACTTGCAGGTAAAAAAAAAACTTAAAATAAAACAAACTGTATTTCAAATCTGCCAGTTTCACGAGGATCAAAAGTGAAAGCAGCTCCGGATAATGGTACTCGTCCAGCACAACTTATATCACCTTTATTTTTGTACCAATATAGATATGGTGAATCATCTGATAACACAAACCAGTAACGACGTTTGCATGGACCACCAATTGTGCGTTGTTCGATCTGTAATTCACTCTCTTCAATTGAACACACTTATCTACCCATGTATGTATGTGATAACAGTTTAACTTCTTTCTTAAAAAAAAAAGTTTTAAAATAAAAAAAGTTTTACTTCTATTTTTTTACAAAAAAAGTTTGGTCAAATGAAAAGTTCCTTTATGTATGAATTTGTGGAATTTTGGGCATTTGATAGCAATAGAAAGAAATGTACGATGACGGGACATTAACTTCTAACGAACACTTACCTTTTATAAGTGTGGAAAGGCTTCGAAAAAGGAATAAATCTTGAGATAAAAGATCAGCAGAATTGCATACAAACGAGGAAATGAACTTTGACCTTTACAACAGTACTCCTTAATAATTATTTCGCTTAATAAAAACAGGACAAAGTATGATACCCTGTTGATATAGCCGGATGACTGCTTCATTACACGACTTTTAACTTGTCGATCATCAACTGACATCATTTTATTCCATTCTAAAATTATAAATTATTATTTAGCAGAAAAGACAAACAAAGTGACCAATGCATTCTGAAGTATTTTAAAGTCAGGAAAAACCACAGGGATTACTGTTGTTCATTTTCAGGATAAATGAGCAGCATTTAAGCATAATCAGCGGAATGTTTCAACGACCTTTATTTGACCATTGACCTCTCATTCAACTTTTCTTAATGTAGCAGAGGCCAAAAAAGTTCACAGTAATTCCCAGCCTTTATTTGACCATTGACCTCTCATTCAAGTTTTCTTAATGTAGCAGGGGCCAAAAAAGTTCATAGTAATTCCCAGCCTTTATTTGACCATTGACCTCTTATTCTGTTTTCTTAATGTAGTTAGTAGGGGAGCAAAAAAGTTCAAAACTAAAATAATATCGTTAATTTCAAAATAAACTTAAGGTCAAAGATCTCTAACTTATTAGTTTAAAGGAAGCAATTCCCCTACTCTCTGTCCACTTGACCTCTCCACTTACTGACCATGTCATAGTTCTTGTGGACAACGCTGGCAACAACTGAACTAAAACATTTCATGTAACCGGTCAAACTACCATTACTATTCTACAATCCGGTGGTACGTAGTTGTTCTACAGTTGATCTTAAGGTGTCAGTTATTTGAACTGCTATTTTTTAGTGGGTTTTGTCGCGAAATCTATTTATTATTAAATTATTTATTCTGAAGAATTTAAGTGATATTTATAAGTCAAATTATGTTGATTCGAATCAATTTTTTAAATGATTTATTAGTTTATTTTAGCGATTTACAACACAGAGCTGTAGTAATGCGGATCAACAATCAAAAACACAAGTTTCCGATTGCTCCTAAGTTACAATCTCATCCAGTTTTCACTGTTTTATTGGGTTTGCGTAGGACAGTTCTTGTTTAATAAATCGAAAGATTATACTTGATCTGATCTAGATCATGTATCTTGCAAAGATGGATGATAGAATAAAACTTTTTTTGGCCATTTCGATGCTTTTTGGTATTATAATTTGATAATCACTTTAATTCTTTCCTCATAATTTTATAATTTAAAGGTTTTTTTTTTTGTTGTTGTTAATAATTCATTGCCTTATCAATAAATTTGAACAAGAGTAAGCTTCAATTTTATCCATGAATTGAAATAATATACACTTCGAATTTTTAATTGTTTGATCGATAAAAATGATGGAGATTAAACGCAATTATTTACTCTCAATAGTTCAAGAAATGATTCATTTAATGCTAAATTGATTCAATAATTTATCAGATGTTAATTTCAAATCATCTAGGAATTAATCTGCAAACAACATCACATCAAGGCAATGAAATCAAAACCCACAGCTATACCCAATCATTTTTTCATTTTTTCGTTCACTATGTCGATATTCAACGTATAATATGAATATGCATATAGTTGAGAAGAAAATGTCGAAAACAAAATGCTCATCATTTGACAACAACCCTTTCAAAGTAATAATTGGAAGATAAAAGGAAAGGAAATGCTTAAATAGTACCAATTAAAACAGTCACTGTAACAATTAAAGCAGTTACTGTAAATTTTAGTTCACCGTAGTATAAAAGTTCCAAATGTGTGCTTATTATCTCATATATTCTCGACTAATTGTATCGATAACTGCATGAAACAATGATGAAATTTTCAATTTCATTGTGAAATATTGAATTTGAAAATTCCAACATCCACAGTAATATCTAAATAATGAGCAGAGAAATCTCCAACACATAATGAAAACCAATTAGTCTGTTGATATCACAAATAAGCAATATTTGTCATGTGGAACACATAATCATGTTGTTTTTCAATCATATTGTTTTTCTAGAAATTAAAAAAAAAAATTGTTTTTTAGAAATTTTTCTAGAAAAAAGTTACGACTGTAGAAACAATTGTATCTATACAGAAGAAAATGTGCACAAATGCTGATAAGGAAACTATTTTATCTTTTATCAAGTATTTCATTAAAAATATTTAGTAACTCTTTTCCTTCTATCAATTTATTCCTTCATTCTCCAGAAAAAAAAAGTAAAATACAAAGACTCTTTGCAAGTTTAATTGATAGAAATTTTCAAGATTATTTATAATAATCTTGCTAAATAGCCAACATTACCAATACAAATATTAATACGTTTAAGTTTGTATTCCCAAAGAGAGGACTTTTAATTGATAAATTATTGATAGCTTGTGTAATTAAATTTTTCAATATCACGCAGTGATATTAATAACCTACTGCTTTCTAGTGATGTTGCAACAAAATACGTCAATCTAATGCTGCCTATCAATCTACAATTTTATAATAAAAGTGTAATGCAAATGGAAATTTAAGAGATAAAAATCTTTCTTTTAGGCTTTCATACATTAATAAAATTTAAAATGCTTATTAATACGTTTAAGTTTGTATTCCCAAAGAGAGGACTTTAATTGGTAAATTATTGATAGCATTGTGTGATGAAATTTTTTCTCATCAGTCTTAAATTATCGTTTTTTTGAAAGTTTAAGATACACAGAGAAGTGTAAAATGTTCTGCATCTCAAACATTTGAAACACAAATTTTATTAAATAATAAGGAGCATCTTCAAGCAATAAATGAAATATTTTAAGCTGTAAATTTTAAAACATGACATCGAGAGCTACTAATTAGATGACTGTTATTACACCTGTGATAAAATATAGGATAATATCAAACAACATATGAAAAGTATAAATTGAACGTATAATCTATGAAAATACCAAGACGCAAAATATCATAATTAGTACAGCTAATGAGTAATAAGTAGGTCGTTTGTCCGAGAATCAGATATGCAATTGCTCAAATGTGATACTCTTTTTTCTGAAATCACATTTGAATTGGAGTGCCAAAGAATTCCACCAAGAAATAAAGGCCAAGATGCCTTGGTTGTGAACTAAACTATTGTTGAACACGCCAAATGAACATTTTGGTGATTTAATCTTTGCTAATAGCAAATAATACCTCAGTATCACTAAATTGATAATTCAAAGGAAAGAGATAGGTGGTGAAAATAAACTAACTTCTGGCACAAATTTTTCGTTAACAGAGAAAATCTAAGCGGAAAAAACAAACAAATTATGCAGAATCAATCACTGACAGAAAATGCAACATGAGAATATCATTTTCTCACAATTCTCATTTTCAAAAACACTTTTTGTCATCGATTTATCATCAAAGATAAAATGACTCATTGCTTATTATTTATAAGCACTGTTAAACTCATTCAATTTTAATTAACGCAACGTTTTACACGTTTTCATATTGATTTCAAATTAATTCATTCTGTTTGCTGTACAATTATCCACATTTTGGATTATATTATTAACAATATTCATTTAATTAACTTATTCATTTTTTTCTTACAATTCCTGTAGTGCTAACGTATTCTGATTCATGTTTCAGACAATAGTGATTTATGGACTTATTAGGTGTTACCATATGAACGGCCAAAAAACTTTTTTTTTGGGGAATTCAAAAATTTAGTCACTACGAAAAGAACTATGAGAGAGAGAAAAAGAACTTCTGATTCATTGGTAAAGATTTAAAAACAATTTGATTTTAGGGATAATTATCTTGAAAATAATTGAAAATCCAGAAATTATCCCAGTTAAGGCAACGGATTCCTTTCAAGTATTTATCTTAATCAACGGGAGTACCACATGCGCGGGATATTCGTTTGAAGCTCGCACTTTGCGTTGATGGGGATTTGTCGTATGTACTTTGACCTTCCTCTTCTGCTATCAGACGACGTGTTTTAGAGTTTAGATAAACTTCATCACCTTTTGGTCGTTGTAATGATGGGCTAAATATTCGGTGAAAACTTGTATCTTTTAAAATAATCTTAAAAAAAAAATTTTTTTTCGATGTAATAGATTTAATAATTTAATCAATAATTTTTCTATTTCCTCTTATTGAAGCAATAAATACATAATTTTCAAATTACATTCTTTCATCATAAATAAAAATTTACTCAGTGCCAAAAAGTCCACCAGTTTGTCGAATATATTGTTCAGCAGCATTATGTGGTGAATAAAGATTGATTGGAGAATTGTATTGTAGATGACGTACTGTTGCATGTGGTGATAGTTGACGCTCTGTACGTGGTGAGCGTTGAAATAGTGTTCGCGCTGTAAAAATGTAAAATTAATAAATTTACTGGGATAAAGTGTGAATTTAGAATAATTTTATTAAATAAATGTTTATGAAATATTGACTTAAAACTATATATATTAAATAATATTTTGACTTTCTTAAACAGACCATTGATATATATATTTTGGCTAGAGAAAGTTGACTAGAACATATAGTAACTTTAAGAGTAATATTTCACAAATCAAATCACGTTGTTTTTTTATTATTAGCCTAGTATAGTCCATTTTATTGTAACGTTACTCAAAGTGAACGATAGGAATAACTTACGCCCAGTGTCTTTCCATATTGGTTTTGTAGATGTACTTTTTACCGAATGATGTCCATCAGCAGAACCAGAAGAAGGATATCCGACATTTTTATAAGCGTTGCTCGTATCGACATGAACTGGGTCATAGATTTTGCTATCCGGACCAGTCCTGTAGTTGGTTGGTGTTATAGGTAAAGCAGATGAAGGAGTTGAGATCTTGAGCGTTATGGGCACGTTACGTTCCGGCATCGGCTTACCGCGAGAATCATATTCACTCCCATAGCGTGATTCTGCTCTATAATCGTGTTTTTTTCATTTCGTCGACAAGACAGAAATTGCTTACTTAGGAAATTAATAAAAGTTCATAACTTCATCAATTACGGATAAACAGACTATAATAACGTGATATGAGTCAAATACCTGTAACTTTTAGCATTGTGGGTGTCCTGAAAGCGTTTACTTTGGGCGTACGGAGATCCCGTATTCGTTACATTCGTAAATGGTGCAGCTGACTGATAGCTAAGATTGAATGGGCGATTCAAAGAACTTCCCTGCATTTCTCTTTCATTTTGGAGATTCTTTTGAAACAAATATTGTTTACTTAAAATACTACTGAAAAAATTTGTGTAGAAAAAGGCTAAAGAGGAAAGAATAGGAATTTATAAACTACTGTTTATTCTGCAGTTTTCTTGAACTAGCTGAAGCTTTCAATGATTTCCAGATAAGGTCTTTCTACTTATCTCAAAAGATACTTATATTTACATATATGAGAGGCAGAAAATTCCATCTGCACTCTTGATTTCTGTAAACGTAATAATCTCATAATTACTGTTGCTGTTTGAAGACGTACGATACTTGGATGATTCATTCATAATCGGTATTTCATAATTCGATATTGAATGCGATAATTTTTTTTTTATTCTAAAAATCTTTTATGTTAATGATTTAAATTTCAAATTTATTATTAAGTTTTTCACCTTGTTATAATTGTAATCGACAGTTTGAGGCCTGATATGATCCACCGTAATTTTGTTGTCTTTCTCAGTTAGCTCCCATGGAATACATAAATGCTCCGTTACTTGTCTGAAATTCCAAGTCATTAGTTGCCAGCGATTTTAGCGAAATGGTCGTTGAAAAAGAGGATGATCATATAGTGATGCAAGAATGTTACTGATTTTTTATCATCTTCAAAAGACCTATTTTTACTCTTCAGAGCCTATTTTGATCTAATCAAAACTTGATGTAACTTATTTTAAAGGAGATTATTGCACTTAAAATATTAAAGGATCAGTAACAATAGAAATAAATTAGTGCTGTCATTCATGTCAACATTTTCCAGAAACAAGAAATTTGTACAAGAAAAAACCTTCGTAGAAGCATGTGAATTTCGAGTGAAGCTCTTTCGACAATGTTTTTTGCCTCATGAAATAACATCCCTTTCGTAGTGTGATTGGAAAATTCGATGACTGTGTCCCCTACTTGTAATCCAGCTTTATCCGCTAAGCTTTCTTTTTCAACCTAAAACATATGGATGTGTTTATCAAACATAATTATTATCTGTTTGAGCTAGGAAAGGCTAGAAAGAAAACTTATGCAGTTGCTATAATATGGCAATAATACACACATTGTCAATATTTTCTTCAGAACGCTATTTAAGAAAAGAATATCCATATATAAATATCCATAAATTTTTTTACCAACTGTAACACGTAGCACTTAAACGTGAATTCGTCTTCACTACTTTTAATTCAATTTATTTAAAATCTTTTAAAGAGATCTTTTAAAAGATCTTTTAAAATTAATTAATTGGCAATTTCCAGTGATTGAATTGATGCTTTATTAAGTTCAATCGAGATTTGACTAATAAACTTTTTCCTCCTCACTCTTTTCAAAGTTTTTTTTGAAAAATCGTTTCTCTCCCTAATTTGAATTTCGACCTGAAACAGCAAAGATGTATTTGCTGTGATTTTATTATACTAGTGCTGTCGGTCAGTAATGGATCCGTCGAATAGACTTGGAAAAGTTCAACAACAAGATGGTCAGTTTACAAGACATTAATTAATAATTAACTAATAAAAAGCAATAATCTCTTTGCATAATTTATCTGCAATTCTCTTCAAACAAAATCGAAAAATTCCAGATATGATTGGCTACTTTATGTAAGGTAGAACAATAATTTTCTCAATAGGCTTAATTATGATTAGGTTTTCAGATCGAGAATTGCTATCTAATAACCAAAATGCAGTTGCACTTCTTGTTTCATAGAAATCTTTGAAATTTGTTAAATCCTTTTTTCTTGAAAATTTTTCGCCGCTCATAATTTATTACAAGATTTCACTGGAAATTTTTGAACTTCGAAAGTGAAAAAAAGTTCATGAAAGTTTAAAAAAAAGAAATGAAAAATTATAACATACTGTAGAAATTCTGATAGGTATGGTATTTCCACCGCTTATACTAAATCCCCAGGGAATCGCACTGTTGCTTCGATTCATTCGCACCGCAATCGTTTCAAATGCCATATTTGTCTGTCGTATATCTGCAAATTTCAAAAAAAACTTCATCAGTTAAATTCGTTATAAAAATAATGGATTAATATGGATTAATACATTGGTTTAATTACTTGACCAAAAATTAGTTGAAACTCATTTTTTTTTTTAGTCAAAAGGGATTGTTTATTTAAAAAGTAGCAACAAAGGGTGTAGAATTTTATAAAAAAATTGACATGTAATTAATGAATTGTATATAAATAGAGTATGCATGAGTTGATGCCTAAGTTCACGTATAACTTTCTTTTTCCTGATTAAATAAATTCAGGATCGAATGAATTCTTCTTCAATAAGGCTGTATTTTAAATTGCTCAAATTACCTTATAAGGCATAATCATTCACTGCCCATACTATAGAAATAGCTGATAAGCTGCGATATAAATAAATGACAGAAAAAGGGAAAGGAAATAAAATTTGAACAGTTATTTGCGGTAAGATAGCTAAACTCACGAGGTGTGTGGATAAGCGAAAGATGTGTCGAATTTGTTGCGTTAATCGATCTTAAATGTATTTCTTTCTTTTTCAATGTTTTGCAACAACGTTTTCTGATCGTTTTGGTGAAGATGAAAATTTCATCATAGCCCCAGAAAAATGTTTCGAATAACTATGAAAGTAGTCTTGACGTAACTCGAGAGTTTTGCTGAGCAAAACAAAATTTATTGCACTTTCAAAGCTAGCATTTTGACCTAAAGATAGGAAGTTTATGTCAATCTTATGTCATGTCAATCTCGAAACTTTTATCGACAGAGAATATGATAATAACAGATTGAAAAATAGGTCTAACATGAAAAAAGTGAAAAATTTGCATTATTTACCAAAAATTCAAGCGGACGAAAAATTTGAAAAATGAAGAAGGACTAAAATGTTATTTAAAAAATTGCGCTGTTCCACTTTTCATTCTAGACCAAAACGATCTGTTCAATTTAATTTTATTGGAATCTGTTTAACCGAATTTCATTGTGCCTAAACGGATTTGCGAAATTCAAAAGCATTGCAGTTATCTTCTCAAAAAAATAAATAAAGTGGTAATTATGTAAAATAGGTGAGAAATTGAAGTGTTCAACTAAACAAAAAGAATGTTGGAGGAAGTATTTGTGAAACGTTTTTTTTCCTTTTTTTTTCTTTAATGTTTTGAAAAATTTGAGACAACAGTTGGAAGTCATTTGTTATTTGAGGCTTATTTCTTTCAAACATTCAACCTATATCTTTCAGGACTTAAAATAATTGGAAGAATTCTTATAAAATAAGTAAGTAGGAATCGAGATTTGAAATAATACTCAAATTTCAATTGCACAAAAATAAAAGAAATGGATAATGCAGTGGCGGTCACCATTTCATCTTTTTACTAATGCTTTAATAGATGACTGAAAAGCACGATTTGCTTCAGCATTAATTTTAGATTAAAGAGTTTCATTACTGACTGCTTAAATTCCAATTGATTTAGATTTTAAATGCCTATATATGGTATGATTTTAGATACATGTAACATGAGAGAAGGAAAGCGAAGATTATGTAAATTTATATGTTTACAATCAAAGGAATTATAAGCAGTCAGCTCAGAGCTTAAATTTTTACCATTATTTTATCGTAAACAACATTAAATATTGGATTATAAATCACTAAGTTTTATAGAAACTAATTAGAGCTAAATAGTTTAACTATTTTATGAATGATGGAAGAAGAAATATTTTCATAGATGATTCAACGAATGAAATATTTATGAAGTAGAGGAGAAGCTTGTTCGTTTTTCCGACTCAGGTCGACTTATCAGACACAAGTTGTTTTCCAGAAAATGAGAATTGAATAAGAAGGAGTTTCCTTTAACTTTTATCTTAAATGTATCACTATTGTTTTTTGGATAAGATAAGAAAATTTAATTGAAATAGATGAGAATTGTTTTGGCTTAAGATATAGAAGAAATTAAAGTTAGAGACACTGAAAAATTTTTATCGAGTGGGCAGCGACAAAGGGTAAAAGTGAAAGCTTGTTGCTTGAGTTCGTCTTGAGTTGGAAGCTTGAGTTCCAGATATATTGCATTTGTGTTTTTCTGAGCCTTCATAATTCATCGCCAAGTGTTTTTAAGTTCATTTCACTTTTCATCTTATGAACTAGCAAGAGAAGAGGAAGGAATAATAACTCGTGATCAAAGGTCACATTTTCTTTTTCTTTTCCCGGGATTGAGTTAACACTTTGTGTTGAAAATAAAAATAACAGAAAGATTTTAAAAACAATGTGGAACATTTAACAATGAATTAAAACTTTTTGTTAATGTCCTCTTAAATGAATGTGGAATGGCTTTCAATGAAAAAAATGAATAATTCTTTACAGAGATAAGGCCTCATTTTCGACACATAAAAATTGATGCATTTTATGAAGAGCTTTTTTTCATTTAAATTTAAATTTGAAATTACATTCATCACAGACAACAAATTTTGCTTCTCAATGATTTGTAATTCGGCATTTTAGCAGGATGTGTATATAAATAGTGAAATAGTGTTAAGAAAAAATGCGTCTAAATAATCAGATTAAAGACAAATACAAGTGATAACAATCAGTGATAATCATTGAAAAAGTGTGTTAAATATTGATAATTGAAGAATACAACTAATTAGTATGTAACAATAGATAATATAATATATGTTAGATAATTAATAAACGTAAACATATTGCATTTTGCATGCTAAATTGCAAGATGATCATTGCAAGCACTGTTGAATGCATACGTTGATGCGATTCGAAATGTAATTGGCGAAAGTGAAGCATTTGTGCTTGTTAAGAGATATTTGACTTGCTTAGATCCGAAGCTATAATTTTTAAAAATGATAGTTTGAAAAGATTTCATAAAAATTTTCTAAAAAAAAAAATAATTGTTGAATTGCACACAATTATGCTCACTGCACCAAGCAAACATATTAGCAAAGAGAATCAGAAAGCCTACCAATTGAATTGATAGCGTTACACTTGTGAAATATTACTTGAAGGAAGCGAAGGGGCATGAAAAAGGCGGCGCATATTGGTATTGTTAAATTATTGGAAATGATGATATGAGAAATGATGTATCTGTGAATATTTTGGATTCGAAAGTATTAGGGCTCAACGAGACATATGCTTTCTGAACAGCGCAAACTGGTATAATATCAGGCATTTTTTGATTTGTAAAGTGAATCAACATTCAATCTCAGTGAATCTGACAACATCTGAATCATTTAAACAACGTTGAGATCGGTGTAACTTTTTGTTATAATGTGATAATATGAAATGGAACTCCCTTCCATTGTTTATGCTTATAGAATTTGCATAAAGATTTCGGAAAGTGAAAAAATTTTTCACTGTAGTTCAAATTTTAAAGTTTATTTAAAATTTTTGAAAATTATGTTGTGCACTAAAAGTTTACCATTATTATCAAATCTATTGCAGCAAAAATATTCTAAAACATATGAAGAAATTCAGAACAAATATAAGAGAAATGGTAAGATTTTTTGGTAAGTGGATTACAAAAAAAGAAAGAAAAAATGTGGCATTTTAAGATCAGTTGATGGCGACACAACAATAAATGAATTTGAATGAAGTTTTGGAATAGTTTTCAAATTGAAGAAAAATTATGTCTCAGATTTTGTCTGGCATTAAAATGCTTTTTGGTCAATATTTCCAAATTAATTAATTTCTAAAATAAAAGAAAACTATAATCACAAATTAGTTTCAAGCGATTTTTGTAGATTCTTTTGTTTTCAACCTTCAGTTATTTCGTTAATATATCTTGCTATGAATTCTTAATTCAAGACAAGAAAGAAAATTTCTAGAAAAGAATAATGACTTTTAAAATCAATATAAGTTGCCCAAAGTTAAGAAAAATAACAAAACGAAATCAAAGAAATTAAAACGTTATATATCAGTGATGGTTAGTACCCTCTGTAGTTCTTCTTCCGAGTAGTTAAGTACCGAAGAAATTGGCAAAGTACCATCCACTTTGCAAATTGGTAGTGATGGTGGTTTATGTTCCTGAGGACTGGAGAATGCGTTCACTGAAATTGCAAATTTGAGAAATAACAAAATGACAGACGAATTTTTTTACTGTCATCGACGTATCAAATACAATTAAAAAATAATTTTGAAATATAACTTTATGAAATATAACGAAACATAATAAAATACAAAAAGTGAACTTGACAGTTCTTTCTAAAAAAGTTTAAATATGATTGTACGCATTAGTCTTATCCAATTTCGATTCTAGTTGCAATCGTTGAAATTAGAGATAAAGACCTGCCTGGCAAAGATTCGATTGTTGGAGGTACCGTAGCAGCAAAAATTTGTGATGATTTGGCATCAGTTTGAACTAGTTTTAATTCTCGAAATGCTGGAAGCACTGGAACAGATAGACGGCGTTCACATTTAGCTTGTTCGATTGCAGATAATCTAAGAGTGTCAGACGGTCCTGGTATCTGATCAGTGAACTGCATTGGTATAATTTCTGCAGGATTATCACATTTATCTGTATGAATGAAACATTTAAACAAATAAGGCAAAGCAGTGAAGAACGATTCCTAACCATATTATTTAACTTTTTTAGTGCAGAAGTTAAACAAATCTTTTGAATAGTAATTTAAGATATGTACACTGTTTTTAGAAATAATTGTCGATTGAATTTATCATTGCAGTAAAAAATTCTTTATATTGTACTATTGAGCCAGATAAACGTACCGGAAAATGTAAATGATTGTTTTGGACTAGTGATAAGTGATGAAATGGATGGTGTACTCACTGATAAACTCTCCATAAGCACTGCTTTGCATTGGCACTTCGGACAATTTGGATTTAAGCATTCCGCCAAATATGTCTGTAAACATCTGAAAAGATGTTTTGTGACTTTTAAAGTCTGAAACTGAGAGCTAGAACTAAAATTCAAAAATTGAAATTTTTTTTTAAAAAATTTAATATTCCTGATCCAAATCATTTCAAATGTGGAATGAATAATTTTCGTACCATACATTTATAAGACGTGCTCATCAACACTGACAAAATGAATTTCTAGGAACATGGGAAAAATAATGACTTACTTCGGAAATGGATCGTTTACATTCAGGATTAAAATTTTTATATATTTCGGATTTTTAGATTTTAACTCGTATGTTAAATTCATATTTGTTCAAAAATACAGGTGTTTGCAATATATACATATAGACCTTTCATGAAAAATATGGGAGCATTGAAGTGCCTGCAAGGAAGTATCTTGTAGTCCATATTGTTGTCCACAGAAGTTGCAAAATAGTTCCATCTCTTGGGTCAATAACGCTACAGCTTTTTTGGCTAATTCTTCACTGTCCTCATCATTCAGCTGATTGTAAAGATCCTGTAGCCTCAGATGACATTTCATCATTGCATACTAAAAATGATTTAGACTCAAACAGTATTTTCAATTAATCAAACATATTTTAACTAAAAAAATCGACTGTATCAAAAATCATTTAAAAACTTCATTCAAAATTGATTGCCAATTTAATTATTGAATGGTGATTTCAAGAAGAATAACAACTTGCCTTACATCCGATCGCTTTAGCTACTTTTAAGCATTTTTTATTGAGCTGAATCGCCTGTAAATATTGAACCAATTGTAAATTTGCATAATCGGTAAATAATCAACAAATTAGTGTTAATTTCGGATTTAAAAAAATTGCCGAAAAATGAAATCGTTATACTTGCAAGAAAGAAATGAATTTGCTTTTGAAATGAACAATGAATATGCAAACTTTTTACATTCAAACATAACAATTCATTAATATTACTAATGGCTAATCAGAAAAGATAACTGACTTGACACTCGCATTTACCAGTATAAGAAGTGCGGCATTCGGAGGCTGACTTAGCCATACTACCGAGAACTAATACTTCACCCATCTGATCATTCATTTGACGCATTATTCGATATGCTTCTTCGTAACGAAACCAGCTCATCTATTGATACGATCTTTGAGAAAGTATCAGTTTGATATGAATATCAATATTTGAATAAGTCACAATTAATTCCGATTTACTCGAAACTCAGTGATACTTTTGCGTCTTTTTTGCTGCTTTTGTTCTTTTTCGACTTTGTATTCGTTTAAATTATGCTCACTATATTAAGTATAATATTTTTGTTATTACAGGTTGTTGGCTCAAAAGCATCATACAGTGAGAGTTTCTTTGGCTTCAGATTCACCCAAGTTACAACATATATTAGACATGGAGCATAAACAACGAGCATAAACGGAACGATTGCCAGTTTCTTGCGCCAGCTTCATTGCTTCCTGCAGAAATATTGCGTATCACGACCGATGCTCGAATTTGCTTGCTCTTTGCTCTGTGTTAACTGTAGTAACTCAAGTAAGTCTTTGAAATAGAATATACAAAATGATTGTCAAGTCTAATTGATATCAAAAAAAAAAACAAAAGAATTTTCAGATTTTCAGATACTTTATTTGAGATTGAATCTGAAATTTGAAATAGGAAGGAAAACATACATCACATGTTGCCTTTGCATCTACCAATGAACCATTTCTTCGTAAAACAACTGATAAGTGATAAAGTGCAACACTACGATAATTTGCATGCGAATCATTGATTGTTACACCTTCCAGAATTGCTAATGCATTTCGCAAGAATAAAATCGCTTTCGATAAATCCCTAATATTTGCAATTTGACAGTTACAATTGAGAAGTATTTTTTTCATAAAATTTTTTTTATTAAGCATAAGCAATTAAAGTTATAAAAAAAACATGAAACCTAAGCAAGGTGAAAAGAACGCCAAGTCCAATACACACTTGTAATTCCAATAGCTTTTCAGAATACTGATTTGCGACACACATCGCTTTTTGAAATGCATCTAGGCTAGCTTGGAATTGACTTAATCCAAGCTGTGACAGTGCCACAACTATAATGCATAACATAAATACAAATGGAGTATTGTTAGTTCAATTATTTTAGCTGTAAAACTTTCACTAATTAATTTGTTTAATACATAAATGACATTATTATGAGTTATTTGAAAGTTCGACAAAATCAATGAATTTGATTTGGATAAAAATTCCCACAATGCATTAGCCATACATTAATATTTCTTACTATTGCTTTTGTTGTCAAAAATAAAGGATAGTTGAAATTTTCCTTCAATATTTTAATGATTTACTGTAAATCTCAAGAATTTTCTTTTTTCCGAAGAAAGCTACCACACCTTTCTTTTGCTGGTCACCGAAAAGATATTTATCTTAACCTTTAATTCTTCCATAATTATTCTAATCTTTGGCTAATCGATGTAGATATTCTTTGTAGCTATTGAATCTTATTGTTTTAGTAGACTCATTTTGCTTTAAAGTAATCTTCGTCAAAAATGTTTCTTTCAGTTATCCTTCTTACTCTTATCTACAAACTAAGATATCGTACATTTTGCAAATCGCAGAAACTAATAGATTGTGATGGTGTTTAACAAAAAAATTTATGTCTTAAAATATCAAATCTATAGCAGTAAACACAAATATGCATTTTTTATTCTCTATCCAATACTTTTTTTTAGATTTTTTTTAATCTGAAATTTTAGATAAAAAAGAAAATGATTAGCACCAAGATGCGCTTTTCCATGTGTTTCTGGATCTATGGTTACATATTGTAGACTAGCGCGACTGTAGCCAATTGCTTTGCCGAAATCAGCCAATCTTTCATATGCTTTAGCTAGGTTCAGAAATGCTTCACTTTTCATGAAATCATCTTGCTGAATATTGGCCAATTCCATTTGTTGCAAGGCATATGTTAACATTAGCTGATAATTGCCTGTATCACAGCATGCTTGTGCCATATATCCGAGCGTTATAAACCGGTCCTCTGCATTTCTGCAATAAAAATTGCGAATTCCGGTAGATTTCGTAACTTTGAGGTCAACAATGTTCAAAAGATTAAAATCAAATATGAAAAGTGATTACAAAAACATAGCGGAAAAGTGGCCTACGTAAGTCGGCGGAGAGCAGCTCGCCAACGAACCATAGCTTGCTGAGGTCGTTGTTGATGATAGAGTTTAACGCCGGATTGCATATGATGCTTGGCGATACGCTGACCCATCGATATCCAATTATTTTCGATTCTAATACCCATTAGAAACGTTGACGCAACTTCTGAAGTAATGAGTAATTTTTCATTCCTTTTCTCTGAAAAAACATGAACGGCTCAAAAATAGATTTTCATCTCAGTTTTATTGATTGATAAAACATTTCAATTGTATTCCGAATTTCTTACTTTTTTGATGCTTCTAAATTAAATCAAAATTTCGTTTAAATATTATTGTTCTTATCTTCAGGTTTTCTAAAAAGCATTAAAAGCTACTTTTCTTGCCATGTTTCAATTTCGACTCTGATTTCTTTTATATAAAAAGACTATGATATTCAGTATTGAAAATCATTGTAACTTCAATACTTTTCAAACAAACATGTAGGTTTTCAATGAATGAAGCAATAATTTTTTTTGAAAAAACTTGTTTTGAAAAACTTCATGGAATTTTGCTCGTAATCTTTCCTTGAAAATTTTAAGATCATTTTGGGTGTAAGTCAAGGACTGACAAATTTTTCCAGCAAACGAAAAGTGAGATATACAAAAGTAAATGAAAGCTCAAAAATTTAGTTTAAAGTTCACAAAACAATCATTCATCAATGAAGCATATGTATGTATGCTTACGTATATCTAGGTAAGTATTTAATTCGAGAAAGATAAGCAATACTAATATTGCTCTGTAAATAAGAGAGTGATTCATCCGTAGCAATTGAAAAATGACTTTTGTGTTAGCGGAATTCCAATTATTAAAGAGAAATTATCACGCTACTTCTGACCATTTCGTTGTTTGTTACAAGATTAGTGTTTTAAGAATTAATCATTTTTTTTGAAGCAATCGTTTGAAAATCTTGAATTTTTATTAAAAAAATTTTTCTCGAAGATAAGTCTGAGATTCTCTCGTTTGGAAAAAAAACCCAATAAATCTCAAACAATTGATGAGAAAATTTTTCATGATGATAGAAAGTGGCTATGTGCTAATGAAGCAAGAGTAAATGAAGGATAGCATATCGTAATAATGATTTGAAAACCAACCAATCATAATGATAAAGTAGACTTGCAAAGATGAGAGACTGCAATCTAACGGTCTTAGTAATTAATTTTAAGTGATGACAAGGAAAGTCATTGATTCGTGAGGATTAGTAATGAATCAGTTTTATTGATCGACTAATTAGAACTTATTTCTCTTGGCTGTTACACTTATCTCAGATCATTATCTTAAATTCCATCATAAACTCAAAACTTTTCTCCAAAAAATTTTTGTTAAAACTAAATCATGAGCTGAATCATCTTAATGAATGAATGAATAGAAGTATAGCAAATATGAAATGATGCTAGAGAATGTTACTCCTGCATCATAGTTTCGACTTATTTTGTGAAAAATTCGATAGAATAAATGTAACCGAAGTATAAAAATATGATCAGTTAGATTTATTCATAGAAATGCATTTCTATGAATAATGTATGAAAATTCATTCATTACTAGTTAAAAATGTGTGAGAGAGAGATGCAATTAAAATTAAAATACATTTGTAATTGAGTCATTGAAAGTTTTTGTTTTCATCAGTTTTGAAATGATTAATGTATTATCACCTTCAGATACTGTAATTGTGTTCGAGGATAAAACAAATTTCCTTTTGCCGTTTTTTCTCATACTTTGGTTCCTTCCTATACTTTTTTTCCTATCTGTTAATAAAAAATATGAAGATATAGAGAAAAAAATTTTATCACTAAGATTAAAATACAATTAATAGGTGATAGTGTGGCTAAAATTTGCTAAAAAGAATTGCATAAATTTATATAACTCATGGTTAGAAATAAAGAAATGAAAATAAAAGGAAAGATGAAGAAGTTGTGTAATTAGACGATACTTGAACTCTTCTGATATTACTTGCTGGATGGGAGCAGCTGTGCAAAAAGAAGATTTATTTGATTATGTTTCCAGTAGTTTCAAATATTCTTATGCCGTTTCAATTTTTGATAAATGAGTAGTTAAGTACATATGAAATCATTATTATCAGTTTTGAACCTATCGGTTAACATCACCAATTTTATTACGGAAAATTTCCAAAATGAAACATTTAACTTCAAACAATTTGTACTAAATCTGCAAAATTGTATGATAAGTTTCATCAACGATCAAGAACATATATGAGAAACTGTAAATGGTTTAGGAATAGTGACATATATAAGATATAAACAACATAAATTTTCGCGATATTCAAAATAGATTATATGATCAATTTTGGTTCTAATCATGTTAAAAATAAAAAATTTGAGTAAAAAAATAAAAAATGTGAGTTTTTACAAGAATTTAATAAATTTTAATACAATGAAATTTTTTTGAACTAAGCAAAGAAATGCGATCAGATGTCACTAATAGGAGTGTCTAGAGTTCGAAGATAAGAAATAAAAAGGGTAAGTGCATATTGTTTTTACAATGGAATTTGTTGCCCACAATTTGTAATGGTAGAGATTTTATAGTTAGAAAGAAGAAAAGCTGCATCTTGGAGCAAGGAAAAGTTGAAAAAGTTGAGAGTATCTAATTCTAAATATGAATTTGATTTGAGAGAAAAGGATTGTAAAGACGACTGAAGAGGCAGCTGCTCTTGTTTCCCTGATATATATTTCAAGCTGCAGAAAAATTTTGTAACTTAAGATCATAATGCTTAGGAAATTAGCAGCAACATTTGTTATTAATTTGCATCATTAACTTTTAAATTTAAAACAAATTAGTATCGTTTTGGCTAATGCAGCTTAAGTTTCGTTTTCAATCACACTGGCAAAAAAAAACTAACTAATAACTAAGGGGCTTTGAGTTAATTGCTATTTAATGGCATAGAATAAATTTTTCTGTGGGAGCATTCCTGTAAATCTTGCAAAGATTCAAAGTGATAGTTTGCTAAGTGTAAGTTAGCAAACTTTGCTAATTCAGAAAGGTAATGACCATAAAACTAATGGATTAATCAAGGAAGGAAGAAATGGCATAGAATAAATTCATCCTCACCCATATTAGCATAATTTCATGCATCATCATTTCCTAATCTGTGATTTCGATCAAATTTTCAACAGAAGAATCCCTCTAAAAGACGTACTATTTTATCGAAGAAAGTTATCCTTTTCACAAAGTTAATTCTCTTAGTCTTTGTTTCTGCATATTTTTTTAAGAAATTCTCTAAAGATACAGATTAAATGAAAGGAGCAAATATTTTACGCAAGTTTTCGAGAAGGGAACTGAGTAGAATTTATCTCTTCCACGAATTTCAACAAAAATCTAACATGAAATTGAACTTTATCTAAGATCAAAGATAAAATACACGAAATAGTCACTCTTTTATAAAATATGTCAGAACATTAATTCATCGATTTATTTACTGAAAGAGTTGAAGAGTAATTAATAACAAATGATTCCAGCATTTTGTATAGAAAGTAGAAGGAGTTTTTTATTTGTTCCAAATATGTCAATTAGTGTAAGATACTGCCGTAAATTTTGAAAAAAAAATGAGGTTAAATCACTGCAATTTATGAACGATAAAAAATATTTGTAAACAAATTTTTTCATATTAAAACATTGACATATGTTGCAGTCTGATGTCATCTCCATCATTTAACTGCTACAAAAATTTTTTAAAAAAAATTTCAGACTCATCAACAGCGATTGCACTAATTATGAATTTCGATTTTTTTTTGTTGTCTAGAACTATTTTAAAATGTAATCCTGACCTACCCCTGTGCCAAGATGAATCAAATTTAGGACGTCCTTGAAAATTTTGCGTATGATACAAGAACTATTCAATATTAACATCATTTTCATTCCTCTCTAATACAAAATTGCTATCCTTTAGTTAAATACTTGTAATGCTAAAAGCAGAAGTAGAATAAGGTAAGATAGTTTAGAAATAATTTTTCAGTGAAATTATCAATAAATCATTTTATTTCAGCTTCCAACAATACTTTCACTTAAATATTAATTTAATGTCATATTTTAAGATAAAACTAAACGTTAAATGGCTTTTGAAGCATTTCATCAATAACAGCGTCAGATTTTTTTTATAATGAAATTATTAAGTGATTTCCACAGCTTATTTGGAAAAAATTTTTCTGGGATAACAGAAATGAAATCTGTGATTACAGTCAATGTGAACTAGTCTGACAGACTACATGGTAACACAACAAATGTTTGTTTTAAGTATTTTTCTGTTCCTTAATCAATATAAATTAATCATTTCATTGAAAAAATTATTCTTGAAAAAGTCATGTCCTCATGACAGCTAAAAAAACTCCTAGCAATACCTTCAATTGCTTAATTATTTTAAGATATTTCAGCCTGTCGGCAAATAATGGCTAATTTCTTGGTATCTGAAGAAGTATCACCAACTGAAGCAGTCATTCGACAATATATTAATTTTTGCTTTCGACTCTTGATTGCTTCATTTTTCAATTATCAAATATTCGACTTCCTGTTCAGCCCAGTGTGGATTCATGGATACGTTTGGTATATTTTATTGATGAACTTCCAAATCATTATACTTGGTCTAAGTTTACAAACGCCAACACATTCTGTATAATTTTATATTTTTGTTACAAAATTTAAAATAAATATTAGATTTGCTAATCTGTTTGTTTATTACAACAAATTTTCTGAGATATATTAAAGGACAGAAATAATTAAACTTTTTGTCATTTAAAGCATCGAAAATTATATGTCGTAAATAAGATAAATTTGTTTTTTGTGCAACGAGTAATTCCTCGTTAACAGCGCTTGTTCGAGTGATATCGATTCGATGCTATAAAATTTTCATTGAAAATTGAAATTTTTGAAACGAAAATTAGTTACACTTGCAAAATTATCCTCACATAAATTTTAGGATTTAAAAAATAATCTGAAATTGTAAAGTTGGTTTGAAATTATTCAAGTTATTTGCCAAAATTGATCGATGCAGTCATCATGAAATGCTTTTTTTGACTTTGCATACTTTGGAATAAGATGAAATCAATTCAATTGATTTATTGGTTATTGTTATGATTGTACTATGAAAAAAGAATTTCAGGTCATTGAATCAAAAAACTGATTTCGAACTGAGCAGCAAATCAGCTGGTGACATCTTTCAACATCAATTATCAGCTTGCGGATATTCAGAGCGCATTATTTATTCCACTCTTCTTGTTTTCATTATATGGATCTTCTTGTCGTAAGTCTATAAAAAAACTCTTAAAATTAATACATCTGAAATGGAAGCTGAATTTGATCTTATAGAAAAAATCCCAGAATTCATTTAGCATCTCTGGCTTTCGGAATAAGAATCGAACGGTTTGGCAACTTCTGCGCCTTTCAATAATTATCGGAGTGCTAACTGCTATTTTGCGTTGTTTACAAATGAAACAACGTCTCTATCCTGCTATACATGAAGGATTTTACGCATATTTCCTTACTTTCTTCGCAGGTTATGAAGTTTAAATTAAAAATAAAATTTTGTTAGTTGAAATTAGAATTTCGTCAAGTGCTTTTGCTCAGAAGTCTATTTAAATAATAAATATGCAATAATTTTTTTGCAGGTTTGACACTCACATTACGAGTAAACGAAAGAATCACTATTTAAGTGTCGAATAATGTTGGATAAAGGACCTTCGGTTGTGAGATCTGACTCGGTGCTTGAGCCGAAAAAATTGTTTTAGGATGGAAATAGCCTTTAACTGCAAAATGTGCAGATATCGTTTTTGTTCATAATTTGATTGATGAAGAGCTTTTTCAACTCACTCGACGATCTTTTGCATTTTCATTTCAATATAAATTTCAAAAATTTACAATATCATAAATCAACTGCGTGTTTTTTTTTTTTTTGAAAAATTGGGAAAAAAAAAACGTTGCAATCATTATTTTCTCTTTTTATTTATAATAAATTTCAAGCAATGGAGTTTCAAATTTCCAATTCTTTCGGAACAACACAAAGCTGTGTATTTAACAATGTGAAATACTGAGAGACAAGGTATTGCAGCAGCATGCGAATGCCCACTTATAATGCTGCAGTCAGATTACGTCGTTTATGACAAAGTAAAAGTTCCACTAATCATGCGTAATATCTTTTAGAATTCGATGGCAAAAACAAGGCAAGATTCATTACTGATATTAATAGCATCTATACATAATAATATATTTGCAACCACACAGATTGACTTAGTTTCAAATCATGATTCATCATATAATTAGGATCACAAAATTAATTAAAGAATAGTTTTCAAAGTTCTAATAACTGATGGCTATTGCAAACTGCATATTTTAAAATAGTTTTAAACAAATTTCCATAATTTCTAGAACATTTTTAAAGTTGCGTTGCAATTTATATTCACTCATAGTAGCAAATGACTGCCGAATTTCTACGACAATGACACAAATGATTTCATTTGTCCTTCTAAGGACCTGTTTCAACCCCTCGTTAAAATACTGCTACTTCACTGAATAACAAAAATAAGTGGACAAACTAACAGTCTAAAATGGTTTAATATTTCACATTCAAATCAATGATGAATTGAAAATCTCTGAAAAACAGAAAGTTGTGTGAATAGGTTTTTATGTATATCTATGTAATAGATTTCTGATAAGAAGCAATGTGAATTTCCGACATCACTGAATTTATGTGGGATTAAGGCAATAATTTTTTTTTTTGCTTTAGATTTTACTGAAATTTTAAAGGCATTCTCTCTAATTTGAAATTACTTGAATCAATTGTCAAAAAGAGTTTTTTTGAAATCAAATAGCTCAGTGATCATCGTCAACTTTACCACTCTTTTTTGCAAATCATTTCGAAGATTAAAGAATGAGATGTCTTACTCTTTAATCAGTAATGCTTACTTAGTAATCAATCATTTTATTTTGTCTTGTGCATTTTTCTGCTTGGTCATTGTTGACCTGCTGGAAAAACAATAGTCTACGATAATGAAATTGAATCAGTTAATAATAAATGGAAACTATTTTAAGAATACTAATCTGTTGCTACTAACCATTACGTTCTATATTTTCACCAACCATTTCTTCATTGACATGTTTTAAATGTCAGTTGCTAAATTAATTTACTTGCACATGTTCAGCTATCCGAGGTTGAGAAGCAGATGGATTAACGAGGACAACTGAATCAACATTCTGACAAACACATATTCCCGGTTCTCCTGAAATTGGATTACAGGAGAGTAAGATTAGAGAAATAAGGATGTGAATTGATATATCGTGATAAACAGATTATTTATTGGAAAGGTAAATTTGCAAAGAGTTGATTTTAATTTTGATGGCGTATCATGTTTACAATACTCCTAAAATTCAATGTTTATAATTTTTCTAAAATTCAATTCTCTTTTAAGTTTAGAAAAGCTTACCTGGAGGTCCTTGTTCACCTGGTGGACCTTCTGGACCAGGATATCCGGGTTCACCTGGCTCGCCTGGTAAACCTGGCCATCCACGCTCTCCTTGTGATCCTAAAATTAACATTTTTTAATTTCGTTTTGGATATAATTCAACTTCGCATAAGAAATAAACTAGCCTGTCATTCCGTTTCGCCCAGGTAATCCTGGAAGGCCAGGAGGACCAATGGGTCCAATTGGTCCTGGATGACCAGGTGGGCCTTCTTTAAGTTCGGCTTCTGGTGTTGGGCCTTTATCACCTGGCACACCAGGGCTTCCTTGAAAACCTGGCGGCCCTTGCGGTCCTGGTTCACCTGGTTCACCGTCGTCACCGTCTTTACCTGGAAATATTTGAAAGTGGAATTAGCATATAATTAGAAAAAAAGTATTGCAAACAAATAGAACTTACCCTTTGCTCCAGGTTCTCCTACTGGACCTGGATCGCCTGGAAATCCGGGCCACCCTTTAATACCTGGAGGACCTTTTGGACATGGACGACAAGGTGGAGGTGGTCGATTTGTCTGTATTGGACATGTTTGGTTTGGAGTTATTCCAGGAATACCAGGTTTCCCTGCTGGTCCTGGAGTTCCAGGCTTACCCGGTAAACCTCCTGCACCACGAGGTCCTGGTGGACCAGGAATACAACAACCCGGGCATTCTGTTTCGATTGGTATGCCAGTCACTTCATCCAACAAGGGATCTCCACGGAACGGATTCAAGGCCTATAAAAAAGAAGATAAAAATCATGTTAACAAGAATTTGAAGCCAAAAGAATTTTCAGTACAGGATATGTATTAACACCATTGAATCTATATGGATCACAAAAATAACCTGAAAATCACCGTTCCGATCAAAAGTTTGACGTTTTGTTCTGTTTGAAGCAATATAAGATTTACCTCGTTTTACTTCCAATAATGCTTCTTCGTTTGAATGCTGTAATTTAGGTAAAGACTTTGAAAAGTTTTTTAAATTAAGTGCAAAAAACTTACAATTTCAATTCTTAAAAATTTACTGATCAAATCTGCGACTCATTCCTTAAGCTCTTTTCAATTAGAAAACGGAGTATACCTCACAGAATTGCATTCCATTATCAACATAATCAATTGTTGTTTGAACATTATTATACATAATGGGTAGTGTAATACACAATATCAGTAATGATATGAAACTACAGGCGATTTGTAGACCGGTAACGAAGTGATAAATGCGCTGCCGCATAGTCAATGCTGATTGGAAAGACTGTTCTATGCTGAAAATTTTTTATGGAAAATACTCTGAATTTTGTCCATCAGATAATCAACCTACAATGCTTTACTAATTCTAATCTTATCTTCATGACTGAAGAACTAAGAAACGTTACATATTAGAACGCATTAGTATTAGAATTTAATCATTATCATTTTTATGAACTAAATTTTTTGAACCAGCAAATAAGAAACCTTTCTGTACTCTCTTGCCGCTTCATATCGCTCGAGAAAATTTAAACGAACCGATCTGTAGCCTTCTCTTTGTTTCACTTTATTTTAATAAAGGATTGTAGTTTAGTATTATAAGGAAGAATGAGAAATAATGGCCTAAAAAATTAAATTAAGTTTATAAAAATTAAATAGATTATAATCAAATGAAAGAAAATGCCAGAAACAAATATGTAACCTATGAATTTTTAGAAAATGAAACTATTTTCAATCTCTGCTATGTTTTCTAGTTTTGAAAAAATTTTAGATCCTGAAATGTAAGCTCCAACAGAACTGGGACTTTAAATCACAACAGGACTGGTCACACGCTATTAAATGATAATCAAAGAAGTAACTCCATTAGAGAGATAAAATTTAAGCAAGCTAGACATTCAGTCATAGCACTGTAAGCGATTCATGTGAGCATACCTTGAAATTAATAAATGCAGAAAAAATTAGTTAAATTCAATTATCCAGAATTATAAATGCTGAAATCAAAAAAGAAGTTAGCTCTATAAAGATTGGACATGCTTGGGAGATGCTAATTGTAGCGGGCAGAAATTTCCAGCCAATTTTCAGTTTGTTTTCTTCATTGCTTTCTAATACTTAGTTTGTTACCTTAATATTATTTAATTCGTTTTCTAACTTTCTAAATTATTTCTTCGAATTAAAAATTTTTTTTCGAAAAGAAAAATAAAAGAAAGATGGAAAAAATAGTCTCGATTTAGAAATCCCATATCGATTAAATGATTACCAATTGTTATCGCTTACTGTTTACAAAAATTTTCTTTTAAGTTCGTCTTCTTTTACATTGCGTTTTTAAGATGCACTTTTTTTAAAGATGATAGCAAACTGATCTTTTTACTATTTCCAAAATTGAACTTTGGCCTATCATATTGCAAAGAATTGCAAACTTATGATTACGACATCTTACATAAGGTTTCTTTAGATAAAACTAATGCTACAGTTTAATTCAATCTAAAAATCAACTTCACAAGTTCATTACATTTTCTGTATGATAAGTTCAGAGCTGACAAAAATAATAATAAGAATGCAGTTCAATTAAATGATTCATATTTTAATTAATCTGCTTCAGATGTGTATTAATATTTTTTAATCTTTTTAACAAATTTGCTGATTTAAAGTACACGTAGTTTCGAGACTAAGTTAATCTGATCTTTATGACATTACAACAGAAATCAATAAAAACAATAATGTTAGGAGATTCCAGAGATCGCTATGAAAAACATGAACTGAAACAAAATATGAAAAAATTACCTTTTTTGAAATGCAGTTTTGGCAAAATTAAGTGCAAATTTCACAATGATGAAGATGAAGCTATCAGAAAAATATGATGGTATCAGTATTGCGTGTGAGCAGTATGTTCTTATGCTGTTAACCTTTACCACTGCTGCGGTTGCTGATGACACTGATCGCCTTATACCATCAGTAGATAGTCACATTTGGTGTTAACAGTACGATGACCCAGATTATCACTCCTATGCTAGGTCAACTCAAATCAACTTCCTTTTGTCCCTATTTATTTTTCATATCATTTTTCTATGTGCACAATTTGTAATTGTTAAATTAAATCCAGCGTAAATTGCAAAAAAAAAAAAAAATCTAGGATTTCAAAAAAAAGAAGGATAACAAAAAAATCATTAGAAATATTTGAATAAAAGTTAAGACCGGTCGATCGACTTATAACGAAAAAATAAACGTAATTCGGAATATTAACAAATTAAAAGATTAAAATTTAAAAGACTCAAATAATTTAATATTAAAAAAATATTAAAAAAGATATTAAAAAAGACTAAAACAATTGTCATGTAACGCAGCGAAACTGTTCCATTTGAAACAATCTTAACTGTAATTCGTATATCTCATATGATGCCAGTCTAACAAGGTCATCTATTCTCCCCTATTTCTCTTCAGGAAATGCCATAATATGATCTGTTAAATTATTCTCTTCTAATTAATTTCAGGTTAACTAATTCATGACAGTTCATTCTGTCTAAAGTGCGTTAAATCATTAGACATAAGATTCATTTATCTATTCAGTTAAAACAGCTCAATTTCTAAGTATCATATAAGCATTAGGAACACAGGTTCTGCATGTGTCTAATGATGCTAACGAGGATATTTGTCATGTTTAATATTTGGAAATATGATTAAGCTCCTCGTCGCATAAATTTAAATCTCTCTGTGGATTGATAATTGATAGGAGACACCAACAGATAATAATTCATATGAAACTTTATATAAAACTTAGAATCTGTAAGGACTTGATTCAAAAAGTCTTTCTAAAATTTCATCAGAATTTGAAAGCAAGCAAAAATATTTCCAAAAATTCAATGGAATATAAACGATGTTTTGCCAAAATGGAAAAATGTAATATCTTAACGATTTTGCTGATCCTTATTTATCGAAAGATGGATCCGAAAAAAACTTTGACAAATTAAACATTTTATCAATAAGCGGAGAACTAATAACCAGAATGATAAAACAGATCAAAATAAATCAAAATAAAAAATCTAGCAGAACTTCACAAATGAAAGTCATATGAGTATAACTAAATGTTCTAAAGTCGACCTCAAATGCATCTGGCATCTGTTTGGACTTCTAATATTTTATAATAATTGATATTGGAAATCGTTTCCTAATAATTTATAAACTAACTGAAAAATATTGCAATATCGGTTTAGATATTTAAAACTGATTGTGATTTTTGAAATTTAAAAATAGGAAGTGTAACAGACAGATAAATATAATTCGTACATAGCCTAAAATGTAAATTGATTCATATAAGATGTAAGACAGCTATCTTTTTTCTTGTAAATGTTTAATCCAAATAGTTGAGCGACAAAAAGAAGCTTAGCTTGAGATTTCAATTTTTAGTTTGATTAGTTTGATTTTTGTACTTCTTTCGAAAATGGTATGTATTGTCCTTTTATTAAGTTTGTGAATTTTACGCTGTAAAAGAAATCTGTTTTTTCATGTGTTTCATGAAGATTCAGTGGTAACATATTTGTAACTTCAATTTCGTCGAACTGATTTGTTTTCTTTCTTTCTCTTTCTTTGATCTTTTCTGAATCCCAAAAGTTTGAAAGGGACAATGATTTCATGTAAAATGATAACTGAGCGAATCTTAGAAGAAAAGTATGAAAAACTGATCAGAACAAAAATTAAGTCACTCTGCATGTAAAAGTTAGCCAGTTAAATTTCCAAAGCTAATTTAAAAAAAGACAATTTTCCAAAGGAGAATTAAAATTTGTATTGACATTCCGTTATTTTTAATTATTCATTTTGTTGTTAATAAATGACATTGCCAGGCTTTACTCGCAAATTCTAATGTTTTGTTCTTTTAAAACCGTTAATGGTGAAATGAAATCAGCGAACGATTCTCACCAGAAATTCCTAGAAAACTTTCTAGAAATGATTTTCCTCATTACTGCTCACTTTGAAGACATCTTTGAGAGTGAGAATACGAGATATTAATCATTAAATGCGCCAGCTGAATAGCAAAGAGATATCTAGTGATGCTTTACACTTCGATGTCTTTATTAGTTGGATGATCAATTAAGCTAGTCAGATCATAATGATTTCAGCTATTTCAAAAGTCTATTCAAAGTTCATGTTTTCCAAAACGTATTAAATTTATTACAGAACAACTCTGAACAAGTACGAAAACTTAAGATAAATCACAGTTGCACAATGTTTTGGATAAAAAATATGGAAAAACACAGCATCTCTCTCCTGAATTACAATATTTGTTAAGGTTCAAAAAGAAATCGAAAGAAGTTTTAGAATGTAATACGAAGGTTTTTGAATCTTGATAGTATCAATGATATCAATAGAAAGCTTATAGCTCCAATAATTATCACTATCTTAACATGCAGCAATTTGTGATAAAATAGGTAGGAGCAGTGAGAAACAAAGATCACAAAACAAAATTTAGGTTATAGGAAAGTGATGAAATAAATTAACTGATCTTTTCAATACATATATGAGCAAATAATAATTAATATTATAGTGATTGAAATGAGGACAGACAAGTTGTTAATTAATTGAGCTATTAATTTAAAAAATTATGGATGGAAATTCGATAACGAAGTGAATTTTATTAGATAATTTTAAAAAATTCCTCAATTCATGAAACATAAACAACTTGGAGTAATTAAGCAAATAACTTGTAAATCTTCAGCATTTAATTCAAAATGCAGTAAGGTTGTTAAGTCTAATTAAGCATAAAAAGAGTATGGGCTACCCGTGCATACTGCGAGCCTAACGCATGCATGGCAGTATCTTCAACAAAGAATGTATCAATGCTGATAACCAATTGTTTGAGGTATCTCGCTACTATCCAGATTGTATCTATTTGAGTTTCGTTCTCGTGCTATATCAGATAGCGGACTTGATCCTATCTCATAGTGGTTCTCTTGTTGTATCGGACTTGGTGTCACTTCTTGCTGTTTCTCTTTTTGTAATGGTTTTTTGCCCTCTTCTGCAACCTCCTTGCCAGGAATGGAAAGCTTTTGCAAATCTTCATATCCCGAAATCGCTTTCACTTTTCCCTCTTGATAAATATTTCTATCACTTCTTTCTTGTTTGCCTTTTATTTTTTCTGCACCAGGTTGTCGACGGGTCATATCAGCGATGACTACTTCTGTGTCTTGACAAACGCATGTACCAGGAGTTCCTGAAATTCTAGATTACGCAGTGTTTTTTTTAAACATCGTTGATTTTGAGACACTACCAGAACTCTTTTCATATTATTTTGAAGTTTTTCTCCTCTTGATATTTCAGTTTCAAAATATTTCGAGATAGGTGGAAGTCAATAAACTTTCTGTATAGAACCAACCTGCGGGTCCCTGTTCTCCCCCAGGTCCTGGTGCTCCAGGTGGCCCAACTACACCGGGAGGACCTGGTGGTCCCGGCCAACCCTTTTCGCCTGGTGGTCCGGCATAACCATCTTCACCATTTGGTCCTGAAAAGTTACTGCGGATTTCATAAAAAAGATTTTATAACTTGTGTCATTTTGAAGCAAAGAAAAAATAATATTAGTTCAACAAATTTTTTCTAATAATAAATTCTGACTGGAATAGACAAACCTGGATGCCCGGGTGGTCCCCATGGTCCTGGATCACCTGGATCACCTGGTGGGCCAGGAATAACATGCCCATGCGGAGTAACACCTTTATCACCAGATGGTCCAGCAGGACCTTCTGGACCAACAGGACCCGGTGGTCCATCTTCGCCAGGCTTACCGCGCAATCCATCAGTACCTCAAAAAAAAATTTTGAAAAATAATTCTAATTCGCCAGACTACTGAAGTTGTGTAAAATGCATTATTTAAAATGAAAAAGAATGAAACACAATACTAAACACAACTAAAATATGGAATTACCAGGTTTTCCAGGTATACCAGGATCTCCTGGATCACCTGGAAATCCAGGATGCCCAGGTGCACCACGTGGGCCCTGTGGACATGGAAGACATGGTGGTGGTTCGAATATTCTTTCTGGAATACAAGAAGCATTTGGCGTAGCACCAGGCCTCCCAGGTGCACCGTCTGGACCAGGACTTCCAGGAAGTCCTGGAAGACCAGCATCGCCTGGTGCTCCTCGTTCGCCAGATATGCAGCATGCTAAAAAATAGTGACATCTAAATTTAATTTTCAAATTGACTTTAACAACAATCGTCATTATTCTTTCACGCTGACAATTTATTTAACATAAAATTTAAAAGAATTTTGCTTATTGTTGTATAGTAATTTTGATGCCAATATTTTAAATCTTATGCATTTGAAGTATCAGTTTCTTCCTAAATTTTTAAAGAGATGGATAGAAGTGACAAGCGACAGACCAGGACATTCCTGAAAAGTCATTTGTTCTGTGGAAAACGTCATTGGATTGAATCCGCGATAGTGCGTCATATCTCGTCTTGTTCGATTTGGATTCACTCGTTGTATTGTTGAAAGCTCTTCTGCCAAATCGTGAGTCACGCTCTACCAAAATTACAATTTTCTTATTTTGTGCTCCATTATTCAAACAATTAGTTCATTTTACAAATATAAAAAGGAATATTGATGGACAGAAATGGCCAAAAAGAATTTATTGCGCCTTTATTTCAAACCTTGCAACTGTCCTACTCTCATTTATTCCTTTTAAGACAATTTAATTTAATAACATTTGTTTTGCAAATGAAATTAAGAACTTAAGCATATTTTTATTGAATTTTTCGATTTAACACACTTAAAGGTAAGTACGATGCCGCTGAAAAAATCGCTTGCAACCTTAACGTATACTGATCAAAAAAGTGTAGAAAAATGGATTTAAAGCAAAAATTAAATCAATTATGATTATTTAAAATCTTATTCTCAATTACTTTCTGACTGAGGAATTTCATTTTCTATAGCTCATTAATCTCAAAATATCGCTATGTATGAACTCTGTTGTTGCGCTGCTTTCTTGCTATTATTTCTTAAGAGTCACATACCTGAAATTTGTTGATCATTGAATCTTCTTAGATTTATAAATCATTCTATTTTCTTAGGGATGATTCATAAGTTGAATTTTGAAAAACAGAGAGAAAGATGTTACTGGAATCGATTTCGAGAAAAAATCCAAATTTCTTATTGAAGTTTTTGTTTCATTTTTTCTAGATTTAAAAAAAAAGGAATAAAGAGTTGATTGATTTCACAGTCGCATCAATACAAATTTCTATGTCTTGGTGATATCGCAGCCTTACCTTTCCCTAACATGCAAAAAAAAATTATGCCTACTTCGCAGAAGGCAAAATCCTGTTTTGTAAATGTTCCCATGTTGTCGACGAAATTATAGGCGGACGGTGCAACAAGACATAGTGTTAGCAAGCTGGAAATGCTTAAGGTACTTGCGACGGATATTATACATTTAAAGGCACGTTCACGTCGAACATCCAGTAGATCACCGTCCATTATGTTACATTTGGTACTCGAGTTGTTAGATAAACGTTCTGCATAGGTGATGCTATTTCTTGGTTTCATCTCCCTCTATAGGGAGCTTGCAATTGAACAATTTGATCTTAAAATTTCAATTTCAAATTATTTTTTCTTTTTAGAATTTCAAAATTAAGTCAGCAGTATTTCACATTCAGTTGAACGCATTGGCATTAACTATCATTCAATATAAGTTAATTAAAACATTTGAAAATCGCATTAACAATAATTTTTACATAAAGTGATAACTATCAATAAATCGAACAATGAATACCAGTGATTAGAAGATTTTAGCGATATATTGACTTGTTAGTTCTTTTATTTATCCATAAATATATATTTTTTTAAGATAATACCACATAAAATAATCTTGGTAGAACGGAAATCACCAGCATATACTTTTTTAACAAACGGAATATTGTTTAGTGTTTAGAAATATGAATACAAAAAAAAAAGAGGAATTTGTTTTACATTCTCATGGATCTTTATTATAGCAAAAATAACTTTCAAAAAACTGGAGTTAGAAAAAGAGAAATAGCTTCACAAGCTCTGCATTAATATTGGAGAAGATAATGCTAATACTGAAATTTGCTACAGTCAGATTTGAAATGTAAATTTATCTATATTGTGAGATACGGCAGCAATTATTTATTTCATTATCTTGATTTTCAATAATAATCCATGGAATATTGACAATGGATACTAAGCAAATAAGGGACAAAAACTTTTTTAACTGAGATTTTACTTTTTATTTTAATTATTCAAAAGGTTGTGCTGAAAAGCAATATTTCGTTGTGGAAAAGTTGTAGGAATTAATATAATGAGAAAGAATTGGCATTTGAAAATACTGCAAGTTTCGTTGTAATAAATAACAAAGAACTGTTCCGCAATGAAAAAGACATTTTCTTTTTTTAAAAGGAAGTCCATTTCAGAAAAAAAGCGGCTGCCGGATTTGTTACATTATTACAACATCTGTTTGTCTTCGCTATAGGATCGCTTATTCAGTAGAATTATCATTCTATATTCGATTGTTTTTTTTTCTTTTTTAATTCTTTTTTAGAAATGCAACATACATCAGAAAATAGAAAAAATTATTTCATGACACCTAAGAGGATCGATTAATTTTGATGATCACAAATTTTTAAATGATTTCTCCATAACTTCCTATCATTCTATAATGTAACAGTTTAGCGAACCAATTGTCCTCTTATCATTCGCATCCAGCGAAAAAAACAATCACGAAAATTGTTTTGCTTGAAATTTCGAAAGGAGATCATGTGTTTTAAAACAAATTTATAGACTGTTGATCTAAATATTTATAGATTGTCGATTTAAAAATTGAAGACACAAATTCAAAACTCTTAGAGAGAAAATGGATAACTTATTGATAATTGTCTGGAAGTTTGAAATTTAATTAGTAATTTAAGTAGGTTAACAATGGAAAAAGTCTTCATAAGAAATTATAGAATTATATAATATGCATAATAATAGTGTACGGATCTTTATCCACGGAATCTGACTCAAATAGCTCCAATACGGAATTATATGAAAGACTGGAAAGCATAATTGGATATATTTCCGTGAGTTTTTGACAAATGAAAATAGCTTATCCATCTGTGCAACAGAAACCGAAATCCATTTATGTTCCGCTTCACCAATCTAATCGGTAACAAAAACTATTATTTAGAAGGTAAAGCTTGCAACACTCAAAGGATCTAAAATTTTTCTGAAATTTTTCTTTTTCCAGTTTGAATTTTAAGATGTTGCTAATTTATTGGGATCAGATAAGTGATAAAAAATATTAAATTAGGATGGAAAGAATTGAAATGGGAAATTAAAATGCTAAGAGCAGCTAGACGTGAGTAGGATGGTAAAGAACGGCCTAATCGAAAAATGGATAGATGCAGGATGAATGTATGGATAAGGCGTTACCGATTTCCTTTGCCCCGCAATGTTCGCTGTATTAGTTACACTAATGACCTATAAAGCTACATGAGTAGTGGTATCGTCATCCAATTCGGGTGATTATCTTATTTGAACTGATAGTCAGTCCCTTTCCTAAACTAAATCAAAGGGCCGATGAACTGTGTTTGCACAAATGCGCAATATCAAAAACTACTCCCTTAATCTTCCTTCCATTTATTTTGAACTATCAAAGAAGCATTACAGGAACAATCCTCGGCTATATCAAATTGAACTGTTACATGAAAAGCAATTAATGATTCATTGATCTAATGCTCTTCAAAAATTAATTTCGGATTGATTTTAATTCAAAAAGATTTAACTTAAAATTTAAAATATTCCTTATCAAAAATTTATAGAATTGAAATTGAAATGCAACAATGCTCAGCAAATTTTTCTTCTCTTTGACGGCTGTAATAATTCGAATTCTCAAAAAATCATTAGCTTCAGCTTTTCAATAGTCTGTGACAGAATAACTTCTTACCAAGAAAATTATTTGAATTTTAATCCAAATTTTTAACTAATATCCCTTTAAACTTTTACTTTTTGAGTTCAATGTTAGTAAATTACATATTTATTCAGGTAAAATTACTGATACTGAAATATTAGCTTACTGATTCTTGGAAATAATTTTAATGTTTATTTTAATTTCTATAATTTCAGTTAATGTTGTCATTATTGAATACGCCATTCATATGTTTATAACAAACAGAATCTTTTGCAAGCAGAATTGTAAAAAACCTAAGCATAATTGCTTAAAAAAATTTTAGCACACAAGCTAATATTATTATAATTTATCTGAAGCTATTATGAATCGATTGATTGTGTGCAACTTATTGGAATAAAAGGGACCAATAAACAAACTTAAATGTTAACATGTGATTGGACATAACGAAGTGATCAGAAGATGCCTTTCCTCTTCCGAATTCGATAATGCATAAAGGAAGAAATGGGATAATAATTTAACAATGATTCAGGCCTATCTGATCTTTACAAAGAGAGAAAGAAATAACTTCATTTATAGAAAGAATTTTATTAAATTTGCAGGATGCTTTTATTTTAAACTGTTCATAACTTTTCCGTCATATTTCATTTAATAATTTACTGCTGATTTTTTGACAAAAAATAATTCTTTAAATCTTAAATGTGGTCATTTAATGTTTAAATTTTTGCAATCTTCAAATTGGTCATATAATTTACAAGCAGTGAAACTACAAAATTCCATAGAAGTTGAGTGGTATTCTCGATTGCCCGCCAGTTTGCGTGATTGTGAAGAATGATGTTTTCAGTGATTATTGATTTTGTCTGATTCTATTTTACACTTGTTGTATTCAACTTCCATGTCAAATTCATGCTAGTAACATTTAAGAAATTAAATACTTAAATGCAACCAAATTGATTGCATAAAATATACTATACTGAAGATTTTTCACAGATTAATCAGTTTATTCTGATTGCAATAATGACTATTACAAATTAGTCGTTAACAAAGTTTCTAATAATAATACCATATTTTAGAATTCCTTTGAGTTGCAAGATCACTCAGATAAACTTGTTACAAAAAAATTGTTTCCATAACGATTAATGGAACAATTCCAGAGTAAATTTAATTTATTATCCACAGGCCTCAGAATCCAAAGCAAATATCTGTAGTATGTTATTCGAGTGGAAAAATCGATGTTTAGACCTGCCATACTGAAATGATTTTCGTAACTATTTTTTACATTATTTGTAATATTGCAAATCGTTTCCAGCATGTTATTTTTAATCGACTTGCATCTAATTCAGATTCCATCGATTTTATCATTCCTAACATTTTCCCTTTTTCGGTTAAGAATCTGCCTTATCATTTTGATATACTCTTAAGTGAAAAAATTTCATGGTGCAGAGATCTTTAAACTTAACAACAATGTATTTGTGATATTTCCAATGTACAACTTTTTGATTTCATTCGAATTTGTTGAATTGATAAAAATGCAAGTCTTTTTTTTTTTGATTTCAATGACATTTAATTTACTCATGCCAAGTTTGTACGATTTTAGTGACCTAATGATGCATGTTTTGCTTCTTTATTTATTTACTAAATTCTTCCTTTCTTCTTGTTCATTCACTAGTTTAATCAATTGTTTCGTCATAATTTACAGATCTCTGCTTTAAAATTAAGTACTCTGTGTTCTATTAAAATATTGATGTCGCAAAAAAAATATTTTGATAGGGGAAATAACAGCACTGTGATCCGAAGGAAAAAACAATTCGCAAAAAATCTATACCAATAGTTCATTTGTCAAGAAATTTTTCTACTATTCATTTCTTTAAATATTTGAAAATTTTTATGAACTTGAGTTAAATAACAATATTAAACTTGGATATGTAAAGAAATGCTTGAATTGCATGATGCTAATTAATCGAATATTTGAATGCTCTTAGTAATAAATGCCAAAATAAATCAATGTGTGTCAGTGTGGCATCTTCGGTTTTCTAGTCCAGAATTTTGTATTGTATCCTTAAAATTTATTTAATAACAGTTATTTTGCGAATTACAACTTAATGATGTTTTATGGTGTCAACTCAAAAAAAAAAATACCAGCTGAAAATCTGAGGATGAATATTAAATTTTATTCAGATACGAATTTACATCGGAACAAGCTCCATAATAGGCTCGAATTTTTCACGAAATCTAAATTTGAGAGTTTTTAAGTTTATAGGCATATAAAGACAACATTCTGATTTAGTAATAAATTAATTATATCAGTGGTGAATCTTTGAAAGTAATGGTTGCTTATATGAAGTAAGAAATAGAAAATAACAAATAAGATTGAAATTTTAAATTAAATCAATTGGTGATAGGGATCAATTCTAAAATTTTCAACCAATTTATTTTTATTTAGACTAGTTCCAATAAGCTAACATCAAACAATTTTGCAGTAGTTATGTCAATTGCAAATTACCACGAGATCCCAGCACTCTTCTGGAACGAATACTTTTCAAAACTTCTAATAGTTAAATAAACAGTTGGCCGACTAGCAGAAGCAACTTCTCATTGGTCGTCATAAAAAAATGATGTTTTAAAAAACGTTAGAAAAAGTTCAACTTCCCGTGATTTGTAAAATAATTCGTTCGATATGCATTGAATGAAGATTGGATTTCGCATTTCACAGTGATCAGAATGAAAAATATTGGCAGTAATTTCAGCAGGATTAATATTTCCGTGCACATTTCAATCCAAATAAATCGTCTAAATTGCAGTAACATTTGAATTAAATAAACTATCGATTGATTGCATCCAGTTAAAATATTTAAATGATCCATTTCGTCTATATACAAATAGAAAACGAAAATAGCCATATCAGTATCCTCAAAGAAGTGCGCAATTTTTCAATCTTTTGAAGCATCTTTTTTACCAAAGTAAAAAGACGCATTTATGTCCGCGATATTGTAAGCAAATGAACTTTACTTCTGAAAAATTTTAAAAAATTGCGGCAGCTCATGAAATGGCAATGATGGACAAAATTCGAAATGGATTTGGAAAATACCAGTGAAATTATCAAGATTTTTATAAATAGAAGGATGTGCATGTTGCGGTATGAACTATTTCAATGACTTCATAATAAACTTTAGTAAAATCTTTTGATGGGAAAAAATATTGGCTAATAAAAGTTCAATTTTTTCATGTCATATTTTATTTAAATTTCATTAAAGCAAACCTCAATTGTTAGCTAGTAAGGAGTTTCAGTGTTTGCAGTTCCAGTGCTGATATTGACAATATCAAAGCGTAGAAGAGGAATGAGAATGTAATTTTAGTTGGAATGACTGTCATTGCACTGTATAAAACAATTTGTCAACAAGCAGACATTTAAAAATAAAAAAAAAAAAGCGGTGATTAGTTACAATAACATTTCTCATAGAGTTGATTGAATTTGACAGGTTGTTGGCTCCTCTTTCAGTCCATTTATTTTATTTAACAGTAGATTGTGGACTCGATTTCTATGGTGGCGTAAAATGTATGTTTTCTTTTTCCTTAAGCGTACCTAATATCTCAATTTCTCTTCAGTAACACCTATGCATGCATTGAACACTCATTTTCTATATTTGTTTCATTTTTATAATAATGAAAGTTAAAATACGAAATTTGGGAACTTTATGATAATTAATCTATTAGATAAAATTGGATTAATCATAAAATTCCAAGGTTATTCAGAGTTTAAATGTAAATGTTATTTTTACAGTAAAATTGTAGCTTTCACAGGCAAGTTTTTAGCGTAAGTGCATTCCGTGTCAATTAAATTGATATTATTGGATTCGCTATAAGAGGACAGAAAGAAATGATTCGATCGTTACGGATTTCTTTATTGAACTTTTATTTTTTATTCCGTTTATTTGCGTTATTAAATGGCAGAAGCCCCGATGCAAACGAACATTTATATGATATTAATAACGTTAAAAAAAGGTATCCTTCCTTATTTATTTATTAATACATTTACAGTTAAGCACGTTAGGCATATTTTATGTGACTTATATCATGCGAAGGAAAAATAATAAAAAGTTTACAATATATACGGCGCTTCTTCTACATACTTACTACTTGATCTCATGGTTTACTATAAATTTTTTTTTCATTTCATTACTTGCATGACAATTTTGTTTCCAAAAAGTAGTAAATCTAGAATCACTTAAAGTGACCAGAAATTACTGTCGTATAATGATGTGTCGGATAGCGATCTCGAAGATGATATCAGTAGAAGAACTTTTGCGAAAAGAAACAAGTCTGATGAAGACATCAAAAATAGTATTATGAAGCTATTATGGAACAATATGATTGAAGTTGAAAATGATTCTGGCAATAATTTTACTGAAACAACTGTTACAACAAACGGTATCACTTATCTCTTTGATATGATCGCGTTAAATTCCTTTGTAGGCTATCCAAATCTTTTCAAAATCTATTTTGGCAGAAACAGAAATTCTTAATTTCCCATTTGTTTAAAATCATTTCAATTTATTGAAACTTACCAAGTTATAATTTCTAGTAGTTTGGAGATACTCGGGAAGTTAATCCAAACGACAAAATATTTATGTGTCATTTCTCAATTCTGCGTTGTACACAAAATTTTTAAACAGGAAAATTCAAAAATTAAATTTTATCTCTTTCAGCAAATTTACTTCTGTACCAATTAATTTTTTTATATTTAAATATTCCAGGAATACCTTCCTATCTCGATCGTGAGAATTCTATTACAAATGAAGAGAATACTTCCGAAATTCTTGGCGATGATAACACTGACACTAAATTACCAATTTTATGGATAAACACAACTTATCAAGTAAATTTTTACACTAAAATATCTTAAATAAGAATACAGAAGTATACTTGAGTAAAGAATAGAACACGACCGTATCAACCAATTTTTCATTATTATAGGCTTACGATATCGGTCTAAATGTAACAACACTGGATGAATGCGCCGTGTGGAATGTGTCAATGCTGATTAATATCACTGATGCATCACAGATAAATTCCACTTATTTAAACATGGTTGTCTTTTCTACTGTTTCTTCGCTTCTTTTTTCGTTTCGTTTTATTTCTTTTTTTTGTTTTTTTTTTCTCAAAATAAAATCTTTAGATAGCAAAGTTTTCCACTTTAATATTTGAGAGATTTCTCAGGATCAAATAAATGCTACCGACGACGATGCAAGTTGGACGACGAGCGGTGTAGAAATTGTTAATAAAAAAGAACGTCTCGAAGAACTGAAATTAAATACAGATTTACTCAACCAATACCAGGTACGTTCAAAGCTGCAGGATAACATATACTTCATGATAATTATCTGATAATTTACAAGATAAATAGGTCTATTGTACAGTTAGTTAATAGCTACAACTACGTTTGTCAGTAAAACCTAACAGTTAAGCTTGGCTGATGAACCATTTCATATTCGATGAATCTCTCTTAAATCATTAGGTACTGTGCCGAAGACGCCTAATCTGAAAAATCTTTCAAGGAAATTGTGATTTCCTTCGAAGAAATTTGTAAAAATTATCCACGAGAATTGTGGTTTACGACAGTTCAAGATGCACGACAATTGGGAATAACAAAAACAAATTCATTCATATGCGATCCATTCAAGGTGTTTGCTTTATATTTATAATTAAGATTTATTGAGCAAAATTTTTAAATAATAAATGCCATGGAAACTGTTTCATGCTTTCTTCATTTAGGTTAAAAAGACCAAAAATCGCGTTGGAACGGTAGAACTTCTTATAAATTAATAAGTCAAAACCGCTAGCTAGCGTTTTAATTAAATAATAAAAATAGTTAATTCAATTTGTTGTAGGAAGAATTGCAGCCTAGCGAGGAGAAACTCCAGGAATTCGAACAATTTTTGAATGAAATTGTACAAAATGCTACCTTAAACAGTATGTTTCACATTTATGATCAATTTCAGGATCGGTCTTCTTGAAAGTAATTCGCTCAATGTGCAATTAGGAACTTCTTTCAGAAGTAGGAATTTCCAATTTAACGAGATTTTGTAAATTATTATTATTGTTGTTATTATTATTTATTTCAGTATCAGTAAAATATTTCCAGGATTTTCAATTGAACCTAAAGATAATATGAGATCTGAAGCAGTTACCCACAATATGTCATCAGATTCTGGAAGGTAATAATTAACGTAAAACGAATAATAGATGGAGATGTGCAACCTAAGGCACAAACTTGCATTTCTTTGTGTCTCACTTCTTGATCATTAATGATAAAATGTAGTTTTTTAATTCACAATATAATACAAGTTATTGCAGTGTAGAAAAAGAATATCATAACCGTAGCTTGGTTCGAAATCTCAGGAAAATATCTACAGAACAGCACGGTAATGACGAAAGCGACGAATTTCCGGATTTAACACCTGTCAAAAATAAGAATAAGGTTTCCATTTCTATTAAAGTAGATGGAACGCAAATTATCTTGGCATTTTTTTTAATTTATTTACATTCTTCGACACGGAAATCTAGTATTTTAGACATTTCAGAATGGGATTTGCTCCACATTCAAATGACCATCTCCTGTTTCAGGACTTATGGACCAGTACTGAGCAAGAATCTGAAGAGATGGATGAGAAAGAGTTTCACACTGCTATTGATGAAAATAAAGGTTCAAAAGCACCAGTTATAATCAAGATAGACAGTGGCCAGCAGAAGTGAATTCTTCTTAATTCAAATTAATTTAATGATTTGTCTTATGAAAAATTCCCAGAATAATTGAAAGAAAAAAAATCTGAACTAATTCATTGCGATATATGGCTCTTCTTAATCCATTCTTCAATAATGGAATATCCTTAATTAGCTAATGTTAAACAAGCTCCAGGTAAGTAAAGCTATCTCTGACAATGACAGGAAAAGATGTATGGTTCAGAAGATTTCAATATAACAGTAGTGGATCCATTGCTAGCAACATGATACAAGCAAGATATATGACTGGCAATCAGGTGTAATGGATTAATTAATTGTGGAAATAACTATTGATACAAAAGAATGCAAACAGAGATTACTTAAAAAATTGCGCTGTGTTTACTTGCAAAATAATCTTAATTCAGAGCTCGATTGATTATAAATAATTGGGAAGCAGTTCAAGCATTGAATTTAAATATCGCGAAGCATATATTTGAACGGCATCAGCTTATTGGCCTGTTGCTTGATGGCATCTGCGCAGATTTCGTACCAAGTGCTGTTGAAGAATTCAATGTAGCTGAGTTCGAAGGTTGTTCTTTACCTTCATTTTGTCAGCAAAAATTATACTACATGAAAGCTCTCTCGCGGAATCTAATAAAATAAATAAATGAAAGTACATTCTGAAGTTCGCAATTATTTTTTCCTCAC
The DNA here is from genome assembly GCA_029876185.1 of Mansonella ozzardi. Taxonomy (NCBI): domain Eukaryota; kingdom Metazoa; phylum Nematoda; class Chromadorea; order Rhabditida; family Onchocercidae; genus Mansonella; species Mansonella ozzardi. Next base: position 6,210 of record JARVGP010000237.1, on the reverse strand, counting down.
AATAATTTCTATCTTCTTCTTCACTAGCAGGAATGGACATTGAAGGACCAATAGGATTGAATATAACAACTTTGTCATTATCTGGTGTTAATTTAACGGAATTAGCTGAAAAGTTACGGAATGACACCGAGGTCGATATGATACTTGATAGAACAGTATTCGAGAATGGGTATGCCCATATTGAATGTTACACAGATTTTACAAAAATGTTTTTATTAGATCTGAAGTTTGCTTACCATTTATGATACAGTATATACTCAAGTGATTGGGCTACACTTTTGTTAAAAAGACTGGAGGAAATCAATGCATTCACTAGTTGACTTTTTTTTTTTTTGGCCAACCTTGAGTAATAGAAGAAAGTAAGATCCAAAAACTGGTTGGTTAGTTCATTCTCTTTTAATATTAAATGCAACATATCAGAATAATTAGACTTCAAAAACTTTTTTTTTTTAAGAAATACAAATTAAAAAATGTTTAAATGCAGAAATAAAGAATTTTCGCGAATCATTCATTTTGATTGTTCTCAAAAGAAATTTTAGAACACTTGGCGGTTCATTCATTTTACCAGTTCTTCAAAAGAACAAATATGATCCATTTTCGGCACCTATTGTTTTTCAAGGTAGTGCTGTGGTAGTTCGCTTTGGAATTTACATTGAGTCGATGAGTAATTTTCAGACTTCTACTATGGTACCATTTAATTTGATTTGCAAATCAAAATATACATTATGTTTTATTGATAAACTCAAGTTAAACTGAAGAATTTTACTGATGAAATCAATAAATGTTGTTTTTTGACTTTTAAATTTCATGGAATTGTTAAATTTCAAATTTTGAATTTCATTACTCTAATATCTTTTATGAAAATTTGGTAAGAAGAAAGTAATTACTTTGTAGTATATTTGCAGGACTATGATATGGATATCTTCTTGATGATGGCATGGCGTGATGCACGTCTAGTAAATCCGTATGAAAAAGCTATTCTCGTTAAAGAGGAAGAAATTTTAGAAAAAATTTGGCGGCCTGATCCATTTTTTGCTAATGCTAAAGAAGCTTCTTTTCACGAAGTTACATTTCTCAATTTTCTGATGCGAATTTATAATGACGGCTTAGTTCTTTATGAGACAAGGTATTATCATTACTTAAGCTGTATTGTTGTATAACTGCAACTGTTAATGTTTAATATTACTTTCACAGTACGTATACATAATCGATTTAAAATGATAGATTGTAAAAATTCACTGTCGGCAAAAAAATTCATTTTTAGAATCAAATTGAAGCCATCCTGTAATCTTGTGCTTTGTAAGTATCCACATGATAAGCAAACTTGTGAATTGCTAATTAAATCTTGTAAGTGCATTGAGATTATTCTTATTAAAGATAAAGAAAGAGCTAAATGAATTTGCTATTTTAATTTTAAGCAAGAAAGCCTAAAATTAATCTAAAATTCAAATGGAATGCTACTCTAAGCAGAGTTGATAATATTACAATAAATATAGTCATAAGTACTACTACTTTATATATGACCTAATTTCAGTTGCATATCCAATAAAAACTGTACGATTTGAATGGTTTTCAAATAAACGTGATGCAATTGACAAAAATCCAGATGTTACACTACCTGAGTTGTACATTCACCGCCACGAGCCTACGTATTGCGAAAGAACCAGAAAATCAGGTATTCTCTATATGCAATCGCATTGTATAAGCTATAAAGAGAAATTTTCCACTATTATTCAATTCAAATTATTCAATTTTTCAATTATTCAATTATTGAATTATTCAATTTCAAATTATTCAATTATTCAATTCTTGATTTTACAAAATTATTTTTCAAAAGACAAAACTTGAAGGATTTATCAAGATTAGTTCCTAAAGTTGCCAATATCGAATGGATTATTGTGGCATTTAGAAAATTAGAAAATAAAAGCAAAAAGTTAACCCTATAACTTAGTTAATTAAATAAATTTTCTAGGAATTAATCAATTTCCATCTTCAAAAGATAAAGTTGTCCTTTACTAGTAGCAGTTTTTTATTTTGCTGTTTCTTCATTTGAACATTTATTTCTTAATCCACAATAATCCATCATATTTCTAGGTCATTTTTCCTGTCTGAAGGCAATTTTCCGATTGAAACGTGATGTTGGTTTCCATATCGCTCAAACTTATATACCAACTTCATTGGCATTGATGTTTTCATGGGTACCATTGCCGTGCTACATTTTTTTTCTTTTGTTTTAATTAAAATGCAAATTTATAAATTTTATACATGACTAGGTTGGTGTGTGGCTTCCGGAAGAGTTCATGGAAGGACGCATTGGCGTGGCAATCACTGTACTTCTAACGTTATCAACGGAATCAGCTGGTGCTCGTGAACATCTTCCAAGTGTTTCCTACATGAAGGTTACTTTAACTACAGAAATTATCTAGACTTCAGAATGGAAAAATATTAGAAACCCTTCTCTCCATGACCATCCTTTTCAGGCGATCGATTTATGGTTTGGTTTCATCACAGGTTTTGTATTCATCACACTTCTTCAAACATTAATTGTTATTGCATTGGACAAACGGGCCAAACAACTGGTCAGTCATCAAATTCCTTTAATTCAATTTTATCAATTATAACATCCATAAATTATGTAAGTTTTCGTTAATAAACTTCCCTGCTCATATATTTAGAGAAAGTCAGCAGCGAAGAAGAAAAGTGAATTAACAGAGCAATCACGGGAAATGATGTTGACCAGGGCTGACCGATACCACAAACGTGGAAGGCCAGTGAACAAATTTTTTTTTTCCATTTTTTAATCTCTTCTTAGTCCATCGAAAACAAATCAATCTTCTCATATCTGGATCTTTCATTACAACCACAATTTAGCTTTTAGTACCAATCAGTTTTGTTTTCAGGTATTTGGATAATTTCTGTCGTTTATTCTATCCACTAGGATTTGTGATATTCCTAATTGCATATTATTTTCTGTTTACTGAAGGACGACAAAACGACTGCGTTGTAACTAGCCGACAAACTTGATGCTTATATCGCAAAACAAATTTAGATTTAAACGTAACGACTGATGTAGAAAGCTTTTTCGAAAGGGAACATTATATACGACAAGACTGCTAGGCTATAAATCAAGCAAGCATCTGCAGTGTTCAGTATATTAAAAATTACAATGTTTGTGGAAAGTTATCAGTTGTTTCTTTCTAATAAAATAAAACAAATGTATGGTTTGAGACTAAAATGAAATTAAAATAAAAATAAAAAAAAGGTGTTGAAAAACTCCATAATTCCAAAGTTTCTTTTTTATAACAAAAATATCAAATTACAACATTCGTTCAAAATTTTTAGATTTTCCCTTTACTTACAGATTTTAAGAGTATTTGTTTCTTACTGCAGCTATATTTCAGCAGTTAACACAAGAGATAAACTGAATGAACAAAGAATAACTTTTTGATCGTTAAAAATTATTTCTGTTAGACCAAAAGTTTGTTATCCTCAACTATTTCAAATTCAGTTTCGCTATCAACATCCTCTTGTTCGTGTAGCAGTGAGTTCGGTGTATTTGGTGGTTGAGCAACCTGAAACAAATTAACTTTTTATTTCATCAGCCAGAAGAATTTCGTATGAAACAGATATGGGTCATTTAGATCAAGCACAGATGCGGGTCAAAGATATGGGTCAAACACAACTTTTTTAAATTTTAAACTGTAGCGTTTCACAGTTTCTTAAATCTTTGAAGTTTTTTAATGATTTGGATGGGAAAAATAATACACATTATAAAGAAGGGAAAGAGAATAGCATTTCAAAAATCCTTTTTTTGCTAATTCGGCATAATTGTATTTCAGCATATTATATATATATATATATATATGTACCTGACATCCATCAATTCGCTGTTCCATACTTAAGCGATCAGGAAGTGTGCGATGTGATCGCTTTAGTGTTGGTGCCTCTGTAAGCACCGCAGAATCAATCATATCTGGACTCATAACGGATGCATAATCATTCTGCAAGTGACGATTATTTAAAATTAAACGGAACTATGGGAAGTGATATAAAGCTATCATGTTTTGAACAAAACCGATTTAATCGAGAAACGGAACTATCTATAAAACCAACCGTTGAGCTGTCGCAAAAACTTTTTCGCTGCCCACTTGAGAGTACTGTTGAGTGTGGCCAAGACTGATCAAGCATGGCTTTTCCATTCAGTGTATTTCGTGCACTGGTACGAGGAAGATGTGCTGGAGCTGGTGATCCAACATATGTTACTTCGGTTGTAACTTCAGCACCGGCTTTACCCAGCGATGAATCTGATTTGTTTTTGTTACGAACAGAAAGTATTAAATCTAAAACAAAAAACACATTTATCAAGCAAAAAGCTGATGGAAGATGTAATTCGAAAGGGTCTGAGGCTGTATATTTTGAGTTTAGAAAGCATACTGGACTTAGTTATATGCTCAACACATTAAGTGCCTAACAAAAAGTATTGAAAATTGATCAAGTGTAAACTTCGCAAATTTTCGTGCAACAAAATTGTCGAGATTTTTTAAAAGCAGCTAACATCACCTTCGAAAATATAATAGCACTTTTCCGTAAATGTAAGTTTATTAACAACATGTCTAATATGTCCCTCTGCTAACAGCTTTGACGCATAGATACGCGCTGCTTTACGATCCGTGATACCGTGCACATGTTCCATCAACCAATCAACAAGATCACAGCCTAAATCAATATTACAGTTATATATTAGATGAGAGAGCACGTGAAATTTTTTACAAAAAAAATTATACCGATGAAAGACATAGGCACAGGAATTTTCAGCCATTTTCGATTCTTTATTTGCAGTCCTGAATTGGGTAAGGCCATATACTTCAAAATGATCACCGGATCCATATCAACATTCAGATTATCCAACTGCTGTTCTGTAATATGCACACAGCAAAATAACAAATCAAAAACAGATTTGGATTATTCAGTGCAGCACTTCTTAATCGAACAGTGAACACGACTGCACAATAACTTTCAGAAAACAGATCATCAGCTAATTTTAACGCATTCTTCTTAATCTGCTTATTAACTAAGTTATTACCATTTTCAAAAACAAAAATAATTCCGATGTGACATTAAAAATATGACAAAATATTTTCCCACCATTTTCTTCATTTTCTTGTCGTTTTGCAATATCCTCGATAAAGTCGGATGAATTTAACTGAATTGATTTCGTACAATTCTGATTGTTTAGAAGGAGTCCATCACGTCGTTCTGCATAGGCACCTTCTAGATCAGTCTCAGCTTCCTCAGCAACAAGCGTAGTGTCAGCGTCACTGACCGAAACCATCTCCTCAAGACCCTTTGCTGGCTTCACAATATTATGTCTAAACATTGATTTCAGCGTAAAGAGTAATGATAAAGTTAAGTTGAAACACTGTTTAATTTTGTATCATTATAAAAGATGGAAATATCATCGTCTTGGCTTGGCTTCGTGAAAAAAGATTTGAAAAATTTCAATCACGCTGAATTGTTGAGTATGTGTAGTGAATTTTTTAAATGAGGTGCACCGTGTACGAAACTTCTCTTTATACTTTTTTCTAAAGGTTCATCTGCAGCGCCTATCTAACTTGAACGGTGACAGCTAGATCCGCAGCTCGTAGATTTCAGTTAGTGTCCTTCTCCTCGACGGATAATCTTGATAAGGTGAAACGGACTACATCTACAGGTATGCAGCAAGAGCTGTCCTACTTTGGATACACTTTGCCTCATCTTTCAATTGTCTGGCATGGCTCAAAACCGCACGAAGGTGCACACACTTTTTCCACAACAAAAAAGTGTCCACAAAATAAATGAACGGAGAGAAATTAATGAAGCAAAAAACCGGTTGCTATTAATGTAATGATCAGTAATAGGCACTAAAAGAATTTTTTATATAAGAGAAAAACATCTACTTAGTGCTCTCCACCCAAAGTGATACATCAATGGGCATCGTTTCTGAACCAAGTCCTGAGAGTACGTCAGCTCGCTTATGTGAACTGCTACACGTTCTTTTAGCGACATACAGTGTGATGGGTCTGAAATGGTAGCGATAAAATATTAGTAATATGACGCCTTATGAACAGTGAAATTTCATAAAAGAAATTTGGAAAAAACAAATATGGAAAAGAATTCTACAAAAAAAAAAAAAAAAAAAAAAAAAAAAAAAAAAAAAAAAAAATAAAAAAA
>JARVGP010000236.1:0-57571 GCA_029876185.1 Mansonella ozzardi | reverse complement strand
TTACATACTGCAAAATTTAAATGATTGCTTAAATTCAGAAAATTATAGAGTGTCATGATGAGGAAGAAAGAAAAACTTAGTTTAGTATTCTTTTCGAATCTTTTTCACGTTGACAACTTTTTTTGAATTCCCCAAATTTAAAATAAAAAAAAAAAAAAGAAAGCAGATTAAATTTTTAGTAAATTTTGAAAATTTATATTATATTTAGGTCATCTTTTATGTTAACATTTAATTCAGCTTTAATTTGACTTAACTTCTTTCTGACTACAGTTTTGCTCAGTTCTAATTCAGATCTTTTCATTATTCACTTGAATAATTTGCCTACTGTTACACGGATTTATGAAATAAATGGAACAGACTTCCATTTAGCTGGTTGCAGGACGGATACATTTTGTATCCTTCCTTAAAGTCTGTTGTCTCTGCCTTCCGGAAGAAACCCTCCGTACCTTTTTTACCTTTTCTTCCTCTCATTAACCTCTTATCTTCACTGCTCCATTCCTTCCCATCGTACCAATTTGATCTTAATGGTTGTATCAATGAAGAAGCTGCTAAATATGTTGCAACTGATAGATTGGATAAACGGATGTCTTCCACGTGATCAAATTCACACATTCATACTTGTTCTTATTGTTTATTTGTTTGTTATTGCTTCAACCTCATTCACTCGTGCCATTGTTTCAGCGTCATTTACCTCGTTCATTATTTTTGCATCATCTACTTCCGTGATCATTCATTTACCATTTATTATCTTTGTCATCATTTCTTTGGATCATACTGAAATTAATTTCAAAAGTCAACTCTTTTCTTTCATTTTTTTTTGTTGCTATTATTGTTGTTAACGTTGCTCTCATTTATTATTGCTACAATTTCTTTTAAAAATAATGATTACAGATACGTGTGATCTGATCAATGTGAAAATTATTTCCATCTTTTTTCAGTTTAGCTTTTTGATTGAATTGTTTTTTCGTCTGAATATGATTCATAAACTTTTGTCATTTCAATTACCACAAATAGTTTAATGATTCATTTCAACAGTGTTAAATGTTTTCTCTAATGCATTAATAAATAAAAATTGCTGAGAAGAGATTACATTTTATATTAACGTTTCAAATTAATTCCAATAACTTTTATTTGCTTATTTGTTTGCTTTCTTATTTACTTTTCTTTGCATTTAGTGCTTCATATTGGTTTTCTTATCAAAGTAAAAGCAAAAATGTTGTGATGATTTATGCGACGACAAAATAAGCCATATAAATATAAAAGTTGTAATCTATTCGTAATACGAATAGATTATAATAGCTTATCGTCACAATCATTATTCATTTTATATGATAAAGCAATGATTATTGATGAAATCATTACTGATTTGTTGCTGATAAGGAATATGAAAGAGAGAAATGGGAGAGGGTGAGAAGAGGAAAAGATTACGAGAGGAGAATTTTTTTCTATTTCTCTTAGCAATTCAATAAATTGATCCCGATCTTAGCAGTTTAAAACTTCTACTTCATATGGAACATCATTTTTTTTCGTTTTTTTCCTTCGTCATATTATCTGATATTGCTGTGTCTATTTTTTATTCCTTAAATAACTTTTGATAAGAAATAAAAAAAATTAGCCTATGGCCAAATCTAATCTATTGGCGAACAACGATAACAACTAAATAAAATTATCCAATATTTTGTTCAGTGGCTGAACAATGTCGAATTAACGGAACACAGCGAGTGGCAATTTATAATACTATCAGAAACGGAACAAGTGGTGATTTATAATACTATCTTGATAGTTATATACTTTCCTTCTGTTTTACTGCACTCGCACTTTTCTTTTTTCCATAATTTTTAGTTTTTTCATTCTTCATTTATTTATTTCCAGAAAATATTTCAACCAGCCGTTAAGCTTACTTCTAAAGCTTAAAGGCTTAATTTTTTTCTTTAAATCTTTCAAACTTTCATATTTCAAGTCGCTGAATTTTTTTTTTTTTTTTTTTTTTTGTTAGTAACGATGCTAAATTTACATCATCGATTGATCTAAGCTATTCTTTGCAATCTTTCTCTTTTTAATTTTACAAATAATTCTTTTATTCTCATATTTATCTCATTTAATTACAGAAAAGGAAACAAAATTCTTGTATGCAAAGACTTAGTATGTTGGCCTTTTTAAAATGTTTGAAAATATTTTCAGTATTGGAAATGTAATTTCAATGTTAAATTGAAATTTAAAAAAAAATTTAATGTTAATTGAAAGCTTTGAATTTCGCTCAGTTTGATTTATTCAATTTGCTGATGCCATTCAATTACAGAATCAAATCTTTGCTGCTTCATCAATTTTACAGTTATGTATACATTATTCTTGCTTTTTCTATTAGCATTTGATGTAACTGGCGCTACGACTGATGAGATGCAAAGCGTTGAAGATAGACTAGAAAGTTAATAATTAATTCTTTCATTTCTTTCGTCTTTTTTAATGTATAAAAATTAAACTGATAGATGTATGCAAAAGAAGAAAATTGTTGAAAAAATAAGTATGAATAGACGAATGATTCATAATATAACTAATCATTAATTAGTAATGATTATTCTTAGGAAAATTATCGGATTTGAGTGAACAATAACAATCATTAATTTACACTTCCAATTTTAAAGTAATGATTGTCGTTTTTCTCTCTTGTTAGTATAAAACTGTATTGTAGGGAATAAACTATCATGTCAGAATGGTTGGATTCCGTATGCATCAGCTGGATCAGTCAATTACACTTATTGCTTGAAGATCTTAATGGTATTTCGAATGACATGGCAACAAGCTGAGGAAAGTTGTCGGCAGGGTGGAAAAGATGCTCATCTGATTTCGATACAAACGATGGAACAACTTGGCTGGCTTAACGAAGCCGTTTAGTTTTTGAGCACCTACTTCTTATTAACATAACAATCAAAATTGATAATAATATTTTGAAAATTTTAATTATTTTATGGAATTTTGAATTATTCCGGAGAAAAAAAAGGAAACATTCAAAATCATACGATTGATAGATTCCGTTATTTTTTATTAATTTTTTATCAATTAATTGATTTAATTTTGTTCCGTTTCTAATTGAAATAGTTAACCAATTACTATCAATAACTTTATTTGAAGATTGATAAAGAAGTGCAAATGAAAGGGAAATCACCATATACGTTGTTTCCAAAAAATTCGCCTTGGTTTGATTCTGGCTGGTGGATTGGTCTTGGCCAATTATGTCCTAAAAATAAAACGGAACGAATTCCTGCCCTCAGGTTTAATTTTCTAAACCATTTCAGATATATTTTTTATTCATGCTATTATTTTTCACTTTTTATTGATTATGACCGCCAAAATTGTTAAAAATAAAATCCCAATTTGCCAGTAATTAATGCTTTCATTTTTCCTCTCATATATCACTGGAACAGACGTATTTTACGCTTACGTTACAAATAATTCACGTTTCTTTCCGTGATATGCGTGCATGTCGTATCATGATAACAGCTGATGGTCAAATTATTTCCTCACCGAATTGATTTACTTTGTTACGTGTTTGCTGATAATGATACATTTCCTGTCACACATTGAAATTAGGGGATTTTTCCCAAATCATTTGGTTCTTCGCAAATTTTTTAAATGAAAAATTTTAAAATTTATTGCACAATAAATGTTTGTTGATTATAGATGGACTGATGGAAATTCATTTGATAACAAAAAATTGGCAATTGGTGATTTAAAGTTAATCGAACCAAAATCAAACAAATCAATTGATCATTATTGCGTTTTTTATGATTGTATGTTTATCGAAAATTGAAAATTTAATTCATTCATTTATCGGCATTATTAATTTACTTTATAAAAGTTATTTCACTTTTCAATATTCCTAAATTAAACAATAATAATTTTAATTAATTAAGACATAAAATAACTTATATGATTCGGAAGCATGCAAATTCCGTCTCAGTAATATTATAGATGGAAAATCTAGTAACACAGTGCGTCAGACGTTTAATCTAACAATGTGTTCGGATCGTCGTAGATTTATCTGTCAAATGCCTGCATTTTCACAGGTAATTTAAGACGAAATATTTAGAGCATATACTTTTATTAGAGTATCAGCGATATACTTTTCTTATTCATATTTTAGGTTGTTTCCAAAAATGATGGTATAGTGGTGGGAGAAGAAGTAAAAGTTGTAGAAAGCGAAAATGATGAACCTAGCGAAGATTGTTAGCACTTTTTTGTTTTGTTTCCTATTTAATTAACAAATTTTCCATTTTTTTTTTATCATCGAGTTTTCCGTTTAAATTACATTTCATTCTATAAAATTTGATTTTACTTTTATCACTTCTAATATCTGGCAATTGAAAACAACATCTGCCATCAACCAAAAAAAAGTGAAAAAAGGAGACATAAATATAAGATAAAAAATTAGCGATCAGTTTTTTCTTTTCTATTAGCTTTAAGAAATCATCATTTTAGTATTTATGAAGTGAACTAGATTATAGTGAAGTGTGGTAAAGATCCGTTATTTTGTCCACTAGACACTAAGCAAGGTACCATATGCTATCGTTTACAAACCGAACTATTCTACTGGCAACAAGCAGTTAAAGAATGTGATGCAAAATATCAATCTGACCTTACTTCCATACATTCAAAAGAAGAAGCAAATTTCATTTATGAAATGGTAATATTTTCCTTTTCGAATTTTTAAAAATTTTTGACGAATAATATTTTATATATTCTTGAAAAAAAATGACTTGTCTAAAGTGATTCAAAGCGTAAAGACGAAGTTTACAGTGATTCAGTATGAAGATGAATGAATTAGATACTGTGATTTGGTTTTGATAAAGCATTTATTTCAGGAAATTTAAAAGATCATTGACTTTCTAAGGAATGAATTCTTTACTGCTTGATATTATTCAATCATACCTAAAATAATTAATTTGATAGTTTAATAGAGAGTTAAGTAATACCTGGATATTATTCTTAGTTGCATAGATCCCAGTGAATCCTATACAGATTTTATCAAGATAAATTCGATATATCTGCTAATGTAATAAGTTTTAAACAAGCTCTTTTTAATATGCCTTATTATAAACTTACTTCAATGATTTGTCATTCAAGAAAAGTTAAGAAATGAAATTTGTTAGGTAAAACTACAACCGTTTATAAATGGCGAAACAAAATATTGGGTTGGATTGCATCAGAGAAATGCACAAAGGTATGCTTTTTTCTCCTTCTCTTTCCCTTTCTTTTTCTGCTGCCAGTAATCCGAAAACTGAAATTCCGGAAATTATCACCAAACAATAGATCAATCATCAAGTTGCATTTTCATCCTTTGCTTTTTTAATTTTATAACTTTGCTTATCGAGACAATAACCTTTTTTTTTCAATATTTTCTGCTTTATAATATTTATTATTTACAATTTTTATCAAAGTGGAAAATTTGAATTTCAATTAAACAGATAATTACAAAAAATGGGAAAAATATAAATTTGCAGTCAATACGAATGGTCCGATGGTTCATCGTTCGATTATTTAATGGAACGAATATCAACTGAGGATCCGGAGCAAGAAAAGGGTGTATGTATTGCAATACAATTCAACGTTAGGTTGGTTTACCGGAAAAAAAAGAAAAAAAAGAAGAAATGTATCTGTTAATTGTTAGTATCAATTTACAGGTTGTTTCACTTTTCCAGTTTTTATTTTGAAAACTGAAAGTAAGAAAAAATTATTCATTTTTTAAATAATTTTAATTTTGGAAAAAAATTGTGGTCTCAGTAAATTAAAAAAAGTTTTATCATTGTAATATTTTAGTAGCAGATTACTCCAAAAACAACCGTTATACAACCTTTTTGGTATTCCATTTCCAGTGACGAAAAATGTCCCAGGTATTTCATTTTTACAATGTTGAAATTGTTTTTGTCTTTTTTTCAAATCTGATTTATTTTCAAAGTTTAATTTGAAACTTAAAATTTTTTAAAGAATAATAATTATCAGATTATTTGTAGCATTTTTTTGGACTCATCAACGTTGTGACAATCGTCACTTTGCAATTTGTCGTAAACCAGGATTCGATTATAAAAATCATTTTCAATCATCAGAGAAGAAAAAGAAACGACTGATGAAATGGGGCAATTTGGAATGTTCAAAGGGATATACGCTATTTCGTTCGTTTTTTTCTTCTATCCTTATATATCTTTCTCCTTTTTTCTGTCTTTGAAGTAAAATTTTTATTTTGGATGAATTAAATTTCATTTTAACAAAATTTTATTTTTTCTTTATCGATATATTATGCAGTTTTTTTTGGATTGAACATTTCATTTAAAAGTAAAGCAATTTAAAGAAATCGAATTTCACTGGATTATTAACCTCAAAATGAATGTTAATTTTCAAAATAAGTGAGAAAAACCCATTATACTCTGATTTTTTTTATCAGCTTGGCAATAAACAACTCTTTAAATTTCTGAACATATTTTTGTTTTTCTTATTTTGTTTGATACTTTTTGACATAAAAATAAATGCTTAAATACTGGAATACTGAAATAGCGCAAAAAACGATCGAAATGCATACTAATACAAAAAAAAGTGCAAATTAATATCACTTGAAGTAATTGATAACATCAGAATTAGAGTTTAATAAAAATAATCGTTTTTGCAAAAATTTCTAAATAATAGCACAATTAATTAATAATAATTAATAATTAAAACAGATCATAATAGAAATAATTTAAAAAATTTTCAAAAAAAGACTGTGAAGAATATTTTCAAAAAAAAAAAAGCTCTGCAATGAATCAAACAATTAATGAGATGCATATTGGAATTGTTTATCAGTTACTTATATTGAACATTTTGCAATCTTCAAGAATTGAAAAAGAAATTGAAATGAAACATAACTTTAAAATGCCAGTTCTTTTTCTGTTAATTATAGGAGAAATGTGTTATAAGTTATATGGAATAGATGATGATGCTGCAACATTCAGTGAAGCTATTCAAAATTGCAAAAATGATAAAGCTAATTTAGTTAGCTTAACTGATTTTTACGAAAACGGTAATATTTTTTTTTTTTAATTTTATTATTTTTAAAAAAAAATTTTTGATTTAATGCTTAAACAACCTTATTATTTCCTTTAAAAAAAAAATTACAAAAGATTGTTTGTTCCATCATTTTCATTTTTACATCGGATATAATGATTTAATTTAATTAATGCATTAATGCTACGTTAATTAATATGCCAATTTTACTGATATGGTAAAATTAATTGCATGATACATTAATTAATGTAGTAACTAATTGCTAGTCAGTTAGCAATCATTATGAAATAATATAGTAAATCAAATTAGTTATTTCTTTGAAATTTTCATTCATTTCACTTTTATAATCATTGTATTTTGATTGACTTTTTTCATTGCAACATTTTTTCTTTCTGGTTTTTTTTTCAACAACTTTTTGCGGATAATTTTTTTAGGAAAATTCGACACATTTTTTAGTTTCTGTTCTTGATTTACTTACATGGATCCCTCCTCTTTTTTAATTAAAACTATGGCCTTCACTTGCAATACACATTTATAAGATTGAAACATTGACGTATTAAATTGCTTTTCTCTTTTATATTTCAAAAAAGCGAATGGCTAATGATTTAATTTTTGCTAAATGTTTGGCATAAATTTCAAAAGAGTTTATTTGATAGGATTTGTTACATCAATGTTGCGAAATTTGAGTAGTAATGCATGGATTGGTATGGATATGAGCGATGGACGAGTACGATGGCTAGATGGTGAACCGTTGAAATTGATCCGTTTCGGTCCAGATAATAGGGTAATCAAAATTGGTGGTGATCGGCATATTTTTCAAAATGTTGGTCAAACTGGATTTTCCAACGAGGTCATTTGCAAAAGTTTGCTTCTTAGACTCATACTTTTATATTATACTTTTTTACTATATTTAATCAGTCCATTATGTAATTTATTTTTATGTTTATTCATTCTCATTGTCAATAAGTCCTAAAATTATTGCTAGATTTAAATTTTTAGAAGCTTAAATTACATATCAACAAATAATTATTTTAATATCAAAATTTGTTTTAAAAATTTAAATTATATTTCATTTAATTAATGATATATTCCCAGGCTTGTGTTTCACTGGATGCTACTAATATGGTTAGCTATTGGAATATCATCTTTAATAAGACCAGTAAGTTTCATTTCTTTGCAACAATCTAAAATCTAATTTCATCTCAACAATCAATTATCCCTTCATACATGATAAATAATAGGATTATAGCTACTTACTTGTTTATTTAGTATTTTATTTTTGTACAAACGAAAATTTTAATAATAATAGTTTTTTGATATTACAATAAAGTAAAAAATACCCTAATAGAAAACACTTTCTAAGTAATCTTTTCTATTCGGATCAATACCAATGGATACTTAATAAGATTAGCTAATCTTATCTATTTCTTATCGATCTTACTAATTTTTTCAAGCATTTAATCACTCTTAATCAAAAAGCAGGATTGATCCCATTCATGAAATCTTCTCTTCTAGATTATATATCGTAATATTTGGTTTGTCTGTTTCAAATTAAACTTTTGAAAAGTTCTATCTTTAAAAAATCAATGTTTTAAATCATTTTCATGAGAAATAAAAGTAGACTACTAATTAATTAGAATTTTCTTGTCCTAAAAATTTCCAAGCATTGCTTTAGAAATTTCAAATTATATTGCTAACTATGTTTAATTTCATATGCAGTTCTTTTTTAGTTTTCAAAGGTGATTTCATGCAAAGTCCTGAAAGATAATTATTTTGAGTTATGAAAATCCGTAATCTCGAAACTTATGATTTTAAAAATAATAATTAATTAATGTTTAGGTTACGTTTTTGCTACTGGTTCAGCAAAAACAGATAACCAATCAGGTGAATGTGATGTAATGAAACTACCGTATATATGTGAAACCTATGCAGGTTAATAATATTTTGCTGATATGATATGAGGAGTAACAGAATGTTGAATCAAAAAATTAGAAATTAAATGTTTACTGAAATATGAACTTTAACAAATACTGGTCAATTAATATGATATAGCTAATGATTAACTGCTAATTGTGAAATAATTTAGCTCGAAAAAATGGTTGAAATTTGAAAAGTCAAATTAAAAATAAAACAATGAATAAGAAATAGAATTGGAAGATCAGAGTAATTAATTGCTTAATTGTCAGGATCTAAATACTTCCCCTCTAACAACTTATCATGCACTCCTTAATTAATTAATCAATGTTTCAGGTAAATCAGCAAGTCATGAGAAAATTAAAAGGAGAAAGACATGTTATGAAATGAATGATATTGTGTACTGTTTCCTTGTCAATGATCCAAACAAACATAGTTCGTTAAATTTAATTAATTCATAAGTTCTAATAAAAATTATTGTAATAGTATTAAGCGGAAAAGTATGTTTGCACTGTAATTTCACAAATAGTTGACAAAATCATTCTATATTTTATCATTTCATTGATTTGTCAAAGTATGAAATTTGAAAATTAATGAATGAAACTTAAAATTTTGTTTTTTAAAAAATTTTTCTCATGTTATAACTTTATTAGTTCTTTCTACACCATTTCATTTTTTTTGCGCTTTATTTTTTAAATATAGAATTTGAAATTTAATTAATGATATGAAAGCTCTTATAAAAAAAGTAAGGCAAAAACAAAATTTGCTTCATTTTAGCCATTTTCAATTAGTTTGTTAGAAAGGAAAAATTTTTAAAAATTTTTTTTTTAATAGTAATCAATTTCGAAACATTCAGTTAATGGATATTTTAATTTTACGGATGCGTCCGAAATTTGTGAAGCGTTAACAACAAATTATACAAATTACGGTAAAAAATATGGCCAAATTGCGCAAGCTGATGATATTTTCGAATGGTTGTTTTTAACCTCAATGGCATTGGCAAATGATTATAATGAGTTCTTTATGGGTATTCGCTTCCAAAAATTGATGGGGTACGGTACTAGAATTTTTTTGGGAAATTTTCTGTTTATAAAAGTACTTTGAAAAATTGTGATTCTTTTTTTTCACGGTTATAATAATTTAATTAATGTAAATTGTTGTTTCAATTATTTTTTTTAATGAAAAGTAAAGTGTAAGCCTTGCGGAATTTATTGAATAGCAATCCATAATCATATAATTATCTTTATTATCATTCCTTTCATCTTTATGATAAATATCAGCAAATTTTTAAGCAAGATGAAGAAACTAAATTTCGTTCATTGAAAAATATCTTGAAGAAAAGAATGCAAAAAATTTAGCAGTAAATAATTCTTCAAATGTCAAAAATTTTCGAAATGTAATAAAAACTCATTGAATGATCCTTGCAATAAAACTTTAGAATTTTATAGATTTTATCCAAATAAATTCGGACTTTCAAAAATTAAAGAAAATTATTACTTTCATTAAACATTTTTCATTTGTCCATTTCCTAGTTTGTGTAATTTTAAAGTCTTGCTTGCTTTTATTAAATAGGACAGGATTTTTTCCTACATTTTTCAATTCAGAACAGAATCAAATATTCTAAATATATTGATTCCTGTACGAGAGTTCTTTTTCTTTTTTGTTTCAGATTTCAAAGATTAGATCAACAACGATTACGTTTAGCACCATGGGATCTGGGTGAACCGAATTTGAGGAATGGTGATTGTGTTGCAATGAGGATTGGTAAAAATGGCCCGGCATGGTTTATGGATGATTGTAAGAAACGTAAATTGATTGTTTGCCGACTTATCAATGAAAGTATGAGTGAATTTATGTCAGATTTTGAATTTTTTTTTTCTTTTGAAAAATTCCAGATTGGATTGAATTAAAAAAAAGGAAAGGTTTAAAATTTAACTTAGGCATATTGATAATTTACAAAATTGAAACAAATAATTTTCAACTCATTCTGTGCTGATTAATTTAAAATAATGAAAACATTTCACGTTTTATCGTGTACTACGTCCGCTATTGTGCAAACATGCAAAACCTCAAGTTATCATATATTAAACTGCATTTAGTAGAGGAAAAATAATTTTAATGGACTGAGTTCATCCAAATTTATCCAACTGTTTCAAGTTCTGATTTTTTTTTTTTTTGATGTCACATGTTTATCACAATTGTAATCATTATTATATGATGACAGTTGTTGAAGCATACCAGTTATTGCCGTGAACTACGTCAATTATCAAAAAAATCACGAATATGTCTATCATGTCATATATTTAAAATAGTTTGTATCATTATATCATAGTTTCTTCAATAATAATTCATCATATCATCATATCATTGGTAAACTTATTTTAGAGAAGCCGACAAATATATCGACACAAACAGTACGTTGTCCAGATGGTAAAGAGGATTGGATTCTTGGTGAAACACATTGCTATCATTTAGTTAGCAATACATCAATGTTCAGTTCAGGCTTTAAGGCAGATCATGATTGTTTTAAGGTAAGTGCAAGCGGAAAACAAATGCGCCTAGTTAGAGATTCATTACGGTACTAAGAAAGTGAAGTATAATGGTGCAACTGAAAAATATCCGTAACACTTCTTACTTTTTTCAATCTTAGTGAAATTATTATTCAAATTCTCTGTTATCATTTTTTTGTTCGAAAAAATTCCGAAATTAATTTAATTTAAATACGTTTTTGCTTTTGAATCATCATTACACTTAGATGATAAGAGCATATATAAAATAAGCGTCTTATACATATTTAATTTACCAATCGCATATAAAAGAGAATATCGTGATTAGCAAGTCTTAATGATAAATCATTCAGCTTTAATGGGCAGGATCACTTCACCTGCTTGTGCCCCAGCTTTAAATGGTGCCTGAGGGTCATCCTCTTCATCCGGTACTTCTGCCCATTGAACCACAAACTTATCCTCTCTGGGTGGCCCTTCCAGGCGGATTATTCTTAACTCTGCTTTACTACCTTTCGAAACAAATCCGTACACTGGTGTAACACGGTAGTGATCGTTGTTGGTTGATTTCACCTGAATTTCAAAATTCAAAGTTCAGATGTTAAGCCCGCTCGGTTCCATCAGGCCTGATTTATCTCCAATAATAAAAATCTCATAAAGAAAGAAAATTGTTAATTACAAAAAGGCTACTGGCACAGAATTTTCTTCGATTTAAAGCATTTATGCAAAAGGAATTAATTAGATAATTGGTAATTTTAAAATATAAAAAATCTAACCTTAATTCAACGAATTATACTTCCTCAATTTACAAGATAAATTTTGAAATTCACGAAAAAAAACAAAAGGAAACAAACTTTGAAGCTAAGTCTGCCTTCAGCTAGATTAATGACATTAACCGTGACATTATCACCAGAAGCTTTAAATGTTACATCGGGAGGATCAATATTCATTGCCATCTCAAATTCGCAATATTTAATTGAAGAACAGACAGAAGTAATGATATGCTTTGAAAAGCAAGCAAAATTGAAATGAAAAATTTTTATTGAAATGGGATAATTTAAAAACTTTTCGTTACAGTTTTTTTATAGAATTTATTTGCATAATTTTCTATAAACTTTCATTTTGCATTTTTCATTTTGAAAATTTTGGAAGTTTTTTTGAAATGAAAGCATATTTATGCAAATTAATACATAATAAAGAAGTAAATTAGTAAATTATATGACGTAATGTAATAACGTATTTTTATATCTATTTCAAAGTTCGGTTTTTTTTTAAACTATTTTTTCTTACTACTTTAAAATAAATAATAGACGCAGCATTATTAACTGCAACTGATTAATATCGGAAATATAATTTTTATTTAATTTTTCCATTTTCGATCAATAACCTTACTTAATAACCATTTCTGCTATTAATTGTAATCACTTTTAAGTTCTAATTATCATTTGAGAGTGGAGAAGGATGAATGAAAGGTAAGGTATTCGTTTGACGAATCGATGATAATTGATTTAAATATAAAAGAGCGAATTGTATAAGAATCGGTGTACGATAAAATATTTGAATAAATTGTAGCATAATTTGTACACACGCATAATTTTAAATACTAACTGATTTTAGTATTTCAACGCAACCTTGGCTAGTTTTGTGACAGAAAGAGATTTTGAGCTATTCAAAAGTCATATATTGCATCATCAGCTATCCGTATCAAATGCTTTAATTGGGCTCATTCGACAGCAGCACGGTAACCGTTTCTTTTTTTATTTTCTAAACTTATCAATAATCCTAAATTATAGCAATGATATTCATACGAAAATGTTACTAGAGTAAAGATATCTGATAACAAAATGTCCTAAAAAATAATGATAATGATGATAATTTGTAGTGACACTGCCGATGAAAATAATAGGCTGTCACTGAAAGTTTTTAATGTTGCTGATAATATTGTTAATGATATTTATAATGATATTGGTGATAATAGTATAGATAACAGTGAATAATTTATGATGTTGGCGATAATAATAATAATTGAAATGATTATCTGAGCACGTTACAGGATCAATAAATCGGCATTTTGCTGTTTTAAAAAAATTAAATTTTTTTTAGGTTCGTATGCTTGGAAAGATTCATCACCGGTAACATTTCTGAATTGGGCCGATGATGAACCGGATGATACAAAAGGACGGATGGTACAACAATGTGTAAAGATGGATCTTAACAATAATTACAGCTGGCATAGTCTTAGTTGCTGGCAAAGTACCCATTTCATATGTTCAACACTGGTCGTTAATATACACAATAATATTTCTACAGGTATTTTTCATAAAAATTAAACTTTTTTCTATTTAAATCAAAATTTCAAACTTTTTTTCCTTTTATTTGATAACAATTAAAATGAACTATGAAAACTTGTTTCGCGTTTATCAGTGATTAAAATGGCAGCAAATTTGTAAATTACTGAATTAATCTAATTTCATTCGATTATTCAGTATTTTTATTCCAAATGCAAAGATAAAAGTGAAATATTTCTATCATCAGATTCATCAGACACTAACGCGAGGAAGCATAGGGGGAATAATGATAGTTATATTAGCGAGGCAGGCACAAATAACCAAAGTGGTAAGTGCTGAATTTTTATAACTTTATTTTTAAAATTTGTCGCTCTAAGAGAAAAAATTTAGCGGTTCGCTTAGAAATGCCAAATTAAAAGTCTTGATGTAAATTGATCATAGCGTAAACATTGAATAGGTCACAGATTTAGTTTCATCTGATTTACGCTTCCCATAAATCGTAAAAAAGCATAGCATGGAAAACAAGTTTAACGTTCAATTTTTATAATAACTATGATGTAAACTGTAATGAAATTGGAATTCAAAAAAATTTTCTTACCATTCGCTCATTTCATATATAAAACTTTGTTACAGTTTATAAAGTTTTTCATTTTCTTTCAATTTTCTTTCAACTTATTTTACAATCATTTTTTACTGAATAATTAATTAAATTTTCACTTCCATATTGGTCTAAATTTTGCCACAATTACTATTTGTTATTAATAAGATTTGCAGTGTCGCTAATATCACCATCACAATCGATAAGCGCAATTAGTATTTTTGGTGAAATTTGTCTAGTTATCATCATCGTGCTAGGTATAATTGGTGGTAGACAATTGTGGAAACAAAAACGACGATTGCGCATGAGCAATCAACGAATTGTTCAATTTGATCAACTTCAAAATGAGGAAGAAAATACCATTTAGATAATGCGACAAGCACGGATATCAGTAATTAGTGTTAATGATAATGAAAGAGTATCGTTGTTAATTTTGCAAAATTTACATATTTCTCAAGAAAAAAACGATAACGTATTTGATAATTATACTAAAACGCAAAAATTTGATTAGATTATTTTATTTCAATTTTAATACAGAAAGTCAAAATTTTATGTCTCTAATTTTCTCATTGTCCATAATTTGCCTTATTTTTATTTTATTCATTTATGAAAATTTTTTTAGTCTGTTTATAATGCATTAGTAATTAAATGGCTAATTAAAGATAACAACAAAAAACAAGACGAACATTATATTGTAAAGAGTGATAAAAAATGTACATCGAAATACATGTCATCTATTGCATTTTAAATTTAATCCTTTTTAAGAAAATACAATTTTGAATTTCAAATATTTTACGCATTTCATATTTAGCTTCTTTCTCGCCATTTTCTGCTGTGAAATTCGAAATTGTAATTTTATTTTGCTTTATGTTTTTTTTTATTCTATTTTCAGTTATACTTTTCTTCAAATGCAATTTAGTTATTTTTAAGTAAAAGATTCCTTTGAATTTATATTCAAACAATCATAAAATTACAAGTGAACTTTCTCAGTTGTGTAATACTGGTGAAAAAGTCATTTCATAAATATCGATTTTTCAGTGAACAAGCAGTAATTTTGAAAAGTGCGTATATTAATTAAACTGAAAAATTCAAATTCAAGTGATGGGCAGTAATTTTTAAATTTCTGTGAAAAAACTGGATTTAATTTTTTTAAAGTTGGTTGATTTACAATTTCGTAAGAAGCATTTTAGAGTTCAACAGCTATATCAAACAGTAATTGCAATTCCGGATAGCTGTCATTTGATTTTTCATCCGGATTTCAGGAAAGGATCAGAAAATTGCGATCTAGATATTCTCTATCTCATCTATTTTCTGATCCTTTCCTGGGAATTTCAATTTGCTGTATAATTTTTTGGGATTTATTTGGGAGTAAAAGCTGAGAAATTTCAAAATTTCATCAATTTCTTTACGATTAAGATAAAAATATTTTTTGTTCCATTTTGTCCAGACTATTCAAAATATTATATGTTATATATATATCCAACATATGTGAAATCAGGGAAATTCCTCGAACTCATCCCGTTGAGATTTTGCTATTTTCAGAAAAAACTTTTTTAGCCACGAGATTTTTTTTAGGTTACTGCTAATTAAGACATATAATGAATCAGAGAATGTCAAGCTCTGATGCTAAATTACAAAACCCAAAGTATCAGATATTCTAAGCAATTCAGCAGTTAATTAATTGATCAAAATCACTGAATGGCTTGATAATTACTACCGTAAAGCTTATTTTAATTGCTAAGCAATTCAAATCATTCCGGCAAACAATTATGAAACAAATTTTGAAAAAAAAATTACTCTTTCATTGAAATGTCATTTAGGAAAAGTTGCGACTTTTCATCAAATTTTCTAAAGATTCCCAAAATATCTTTGTTTCGATGAAAAAGATTCACATTCTTCCTCCCACTATCATCCCCCGCCTTTCCGCAGATCTTTACATTGAAGAATTAATCATTTAAAGTATATCAGTGTGAAGGATGCAAAATGAATACATAACAGAAAACGCGATTTTTGAAGAAAATTTTTCATTTAATCAACCATCATTTTTTCTTTATCACCAAACGGTTCTTCTTTGAGATCAATTCGTTGCTTCAGTGCAAACTGAAATTTGAATTTAATTGTAAATTCAATTAAAATTTCAGCGTGTGATAATGGAAGAAAATTTATCATTACTTCCATTTGTTGAATTATTTAAAAAAATTACAAAAGCATTTTATAATTTATTTTTAAATTGTTAAATTACTTATGAAAATGAAGCAATATCTTGAAAAAAATATAAAATACAAAAAAATTAACGTCACTTATTTCTTTTGTTGGAAAAAATACAATTCGAAATTCAAAAAAAAAAACAGAAATTTAAATTAAAAATTATCAAAGCTTCTAATACTTATGAGGAAATGTTAGCTTCAATATTGCAAAGTTGCGAAGTATTCAGTGATGTGTCACATTGAATCTTCATAATATTGAAGGAGAAAGTAATGAAAAAGTAAACTGGTGCGAAAGTAATTAAGCTAGTAAAGTAATTATTTCAAAATTTCCACTCAAAATATAATTCTTGTGAAAAAAAAGAAGGAGGGAAATGAAATAAGACTTTGAAATTAGAATCTTTTTCAATAATTTTAGATTTTAAATTTTAATTTGTCAAAATTTTTTTTGCACGAATTTCGAATGTTAATTTTTATTCTTTTGGGAAAATTTATTGAGAACAATAAAACAAAACACTTCATTCATTTCTTTTCTTTTTCCTAGCAAATTCAAAAATGATTGCCATAGAATTTAAGCAAACGCCTTCTATGATGTTTCTCGCTGCACCTCAAATGATTAATTACAGGTGTTTCACATATTACAAGATAGCTCTATGATTATCAAGTGAAAATAATTAAAAGTTTTGAATAAGTATAATGAACTGTTTTACTTTTCACCTTTTAAATAATGACACATCTGTAAAAAAGAATTAAATTTTAAAATTTGATAAAATTCCAATATTTACAATTACTTCTTCTTCCGTTCTCTTTTTTGCAAATTTATGAATGAAAATTTCTGATTGAACTTTTTTAAATTTAATTTTAGTAATGAGAAAACTGAAATTGTAAAACATTGGCGAATTTTCTTCCCTTTCAGTTTTTGTGAAATTTCCCTCTGTACACTATTTTTGTTTCCCAAGTCATTTTCTGTTGTATAATTATGCCAAATACCTGTCTTTTTTCTTCCCAAGGTTAATATTATTTATCATGAAATTTCGGGTAAGACGGAGAAAGAGGAAAAGAGCGAGCAATGAGGATAATTGTCGAAAATTTCGCTATTTTTTTGTAAGACAATTTTTGCTGACACAGATGGAACTAGTTTTGTTACCTTTCCATGGTCCTGTCGCATTATTTCACAAAAATGTAATTTTCATGGCAATCAAAAACTTTTTTTTTTATAGACAATTTCTAAGTAAACAAAATGATAATGTATCTTACAATGCTTACAACAAAGATTTTATACAAATGAAATTTCTGAAGAAATATTTTTTTAATTCGATGATATTGTAAATCAATTAATAATTGAAAGCATTTAAAAAAAAAAAATATAAAAATAAACCTGAAATGAACAGGTACCCTTTGATATTAATCGCACACAGTGTGCATTTTCAATCATAGCAGCTGCTTTAACTTCTTTCCTGGCATGTCCTGAATCCATATATTCCCGGAATATCTCAACTATATTGATCGTTAAAGGCAATACTAAAGCACCATCCTTCCTTCTAAAATATTTGTTATAGTTTCAACGAAAAGAAACATTGAAATTTGAAATTAAATCTGAGCAGTTTTAAATATGAAATAAATAACAATTAGCAAATTTGCTCTTTTTCTTTTCTTAAAACGAAATTTGCAATCTAATTTTATTATGAAAGCATATAAGTCTACATCTAAATAGAGAACGAAGTTACTTTCAATTGATTAATTTTTATTCAAATTGAATTTCAAAGTAAAATTTATAATGCAACTAACCGCCGGATTGATATTGTCACCAAACCGGACAGCAATGTACAGATCTTGTACGTTCCCTGATAATTCATTTCTTCAATGATAATTGAAGCTTCCGTTTTGTAATGAGGTGGTACAACAACGCTACTATCAACACCCCACGATAACATTTCAGATTTTGTATTTTCATTTATATTGTTGAAATTCATTTCATGCTTGAAGCCTGCTTTCAATTCGGCTATTTCACCTAAAACATTATGTGAAAGTTGTTATTAAACTATTGTATAAGAAAAATATAAGAATATAAGAATGCTATAAATTGTGAATTGAGATTTGAAATATTGAACTTTGTTTTGAAATGTTGAAGTTGAACTTTGTGAAATTTCAAACTTATTTACTAACTATTTATTAAATGGAATATATCATTTGGTACAAATCTATTAGTATTTTTGGGCATTTCTATTGATCTCATTTTGTTATAAACATTCCGCGAATTTTTTACTCTCACATCGATATGATGCAAAAAAAATTATGATCTACCGACGGTCGGATTTTACCGTAAACAATGAATGAGTTAAATTTAAAAAAAAATTTTTATTTAAATATTGGAAATGCATTTCCCAAGTGTAGCAGCAATGGATTGATCATCATTTTTAATTTCTTACTACTCAAAACTACGGATAAGTCATTGAACTGAGAAATTCATGATAAGATTATACATCGCAAAAAGCTAATTTTGTTTGCAACTAAGAATGTTTACTCACTTATCACTTTGTTTTTCTAATTTACTATTCATTTATTCTTTTTCTTAGATTTATTCAAATGTAATAATTTAATTAATTAAAATTTCCCGGTAAAACTTGGACGGCAAATAAGAGTAATAACAACAAACGATTGATTATTAACGTTATTGTTTATTCGCTTTGTATTTTTCCAGGCTATCATTTTTTCCGTTTGTTAATAAGCAATTGCATGCGTTGCTACTTATTTCCATTCATTGTCCAATCAATCATTGAGCAATAATGGCCTAAGCCTTATTTAGCATGCATGCCGGTGCAATAGAAAATAAAAAGCCGAAAAATGAGAAAAAAGTAAAACGCAAGAGACCAAGCACTTTTTGTTCCATAAATCACAGAGATAATGATTTCAAACTGCTATTTTTCATACTGAAACGAATGTTTGAGAGAGAGAAAAAAAAATGCTCAAAAGAAAAAATGCATTTCTTTGCTCTTACAACAATGAAATTTCATCGATTTTAAGCTTTAATTTCGCTTTTTTTTTTTCATTTCTCTCAGAATTTCAGGATGAATGAAAATAATTAAATGAAAATTTCATTCTCTATTGCTTCTATAATATGACATAGATTTGCAATTTTGAAAGCATTATCAATCAGTTATAGGTGACAGCGATTTTTTTTTCTTCAATTGCTGTCAATACTGCATGAATAGTAGTAGTGAATGCATCCTGCATGAATCGTTGTAAATTCTGTATGATTGTAAATTTCTTTTCGATGGATCTTGCATAAGACTCTATCAGCTAGTGTAAACCCTTGTGATACTCTCCCCGCTATCTAAAAGTTTTGTTCGTAAAATCAAAAAAGAAATAATGTTAATATTGATTTGATCACTTCAAATTTTTACAATCCATTTGCAATTTCTTTTAATAACGAAAAATTTTCTGATTGAATTAATGGAAATGGGGCAAAGGTCAACAGAAGTTATAAGCTTCTTTACCTGATGTCATTTCTATCCTTTCTTCCATTCATTTCCCTTATTTATTGTCATTTCCTAATCCTAAACATTTCAAGAAGTCTCCTTGAAAAAAGTAGATTTCTTTTGTTGTCCTTTATTGTCACTGCGTAACCATTTTTGGCATTTCCGAAAGGGTATCATTAAAGGATGATCGTTGACCGATATCTATCATTTATTTGATGAGTTCCGCGAAACAGCGGGAAGCCGCGTGAGAAAACTTCCACAATATTTACTCTGTTATTTTTTCTTCCCTTTTTCCCACATTCGCCCTAATTGAATGCATTATTTACACGAGTTTACATTGCACTAGGAGGTTTCTTGCCGTAATCGCTATGCAGACATTTTTCCCTACGAAATGATTTATCAAATTTCTCGTCTACATTTTAAAATTTTGAAAGTTTGCTAGAAATTTACTTGATAAACTTTTATTATAACAGTTTAAAAAATGACAAATGGGCCCCCACAAATATTTCGGGAATGAATGAGATTAAAATCTTTCAACTTGCTTTAAATTTTAAGGGATTAAATTCTTTCAAATTGCTTCAGATTTTAAACAAACTGAATTCCTTCAATTTGCTCCACATTTTGAAGCGATTAAATTCTTTCAAATCGCTTCAAATTTCAAGCCTGTTTGCTCTGTTTATTTCTATTTTTTCATTACATCCTGCTTTTCAGAATGCTATCCAGAAAAAAAAAGAAAAAAAACCTGAATTCAGCTATAATTTCAACTTTAAATTTATAAATTAAAAATTGATTACAAATTTTGTTTGCAAACAAAATATCAAATTTCATTCAGTTTCATGCAAAAGAAGGAATGGAAATTTCGTAAATATTTGATTTCAACGGGAAGAATTATTTCGACCTATTTCCGAAACTTAATTTGTTTTGTAATTGTAAACATCTTACAAACGTCCATTTGAGGGAAAAATTTAAAAAATGGACATAGTTGGATGTTGGATGTGGAGGATGTACAAGTTGTTAGACGAAAATACCGAATGTAAATAAAACTAACTGATAAGCATGAAACTAAATGTATGATAAGGTCAATAAGTCAAACGCCGAATTGGTCGTAAAATAAATCTTCAACAGCATACTTTTATTTGAAAATTATATAATCTCCCTCCCTCTCTCTCTTTCTAATATCGGTTAGTACTTAATAATATTATGTAGTTAATTTAATTCTTATTTTATGAAATGAAATAAATTTTACTGCAAGGATTTTTTGAAATTTCGAAAATTTTGAAATTCTAATGAAAAAAAAAACAAACATGGTGTTTTTAGAGTCAATTCTGTTTCACCACCGATCATGTAACCTTGTTCACGTATCACGGCGCATAAACTTTCAGTGGTACGTTCAGTTTTGAATGAATATTCCTGTGATCGATCAGTATTATTTGTATAGATCGATTTAAATAACGTAAATGGACGAGCTCCTTGACAATTCATCTGTGAATACTGTGGCTCTTCATGTCGTACTATCAATTTACGCCGATTCTACAATTGTTTGATTTAAAAAAAAAAAAAGTGAAAATATGTGATATGAAAAAAGGAAGATTAAAAATAATTAAATTAAATTACAAAATAAAGTGGGAATAGAAATGCTGAAAATTGCCGAAACATTAGTCTTACAATGAATTTGCGAGCCTAAGCAATGATACATTAGAATAAATACCTGAAATGATTAGGGTTACCATTCAATAAAGAATGCAAAGTATATTTACTTTAAAATCATCTCACTAGCAGAAGAAATATTCTTAAGGATCGGTAATTTAGACGTAAGCGCGTCATTTCTGAAGACTAATCTGCACAATATTTTATTGTTATTGTAGCAATTCTACAACGATTGCGCAGATGAATATTGAAGATAGCGGAAAAAATGTTAGGATAGGGATTATTGTTTGTTTATGCGATCGATGACCTTATTCTTGAGGATTCATGGACAAGCTTAAAAGGTCACTTTAAATGATATGTGATTTTATACACTAAACAAATTAATTCAATTAATCCTTCTGTACTAGAAAGCATACTCTTTTGCTACTATGCTTGAATTTCGCAAATTGTTTTTATTCCAAACATTCTTGACATAAGCAATTGTGTCACATTGTCTTTTTTCCGGTCAAATTTTGAAATAATTGAGTAATATTTGAAATTTAATGAATTTTCAAAAGCCAGGATTAATTTTATCATTGTTATTATCTGCTTTCTTAAGTTTTATCACTGATATTGTGCCGCTTTTGTAATAGATGATTGTTAAGAGAGAATAATTTTTTGATTACCGAGAATTTCCTATGCTTCAGTGGTGATTTTCCAATCGGCAAGTAAGAAAGAGAGAGAAGATGGATGATGATTGCGAGGTAGAAAAGAATAGGAACGGAAGGACAGTTGGCTGTTGTTTGTCGTAAAATGCTAAAACGATGCTAATTGAGTTCCGAATCCATTTATCGGTCTCAGTGGAATTCCACTGACTAATGCGATAAGTGCCATCATCTTCCGGTAATGCTGAGTCGAGTCCATTAACATTTCAAACCTTCTTACCAAATCAAGATAGTATTCTATTTGTGGATAAAAAAAATTCCAATTTTCTTTCAAAAAATTTTCTCTTTTTTCATTTTACTTTTCCCATTCCTTACTTTCCCAGTCCTTCCAAAAAAACTTACTGAATTGCAAATCAATTCTCTTCCAATTTAGTTTATTACGATTTTGGTCATGAAGTGATTAAACTAAAAGCTGAAGTAAATGTAATTACTACTAATTGTTTCACCATTTATTGCATATATATCTTATATCTAATAGCTTTTTTCAAAATTAAATTAAATTTGCTAGTCGATTTTCACTTTGCTAAGGCACATTTTCATTTTTAAAAAGCATACCTTTTGTACAATTTAATTTAAACATTCGAAAATTAAATTTTCAGAATTGCGATCTGCCAAGGGACTGATCGAAAATAATCCGACAGGAAAAAATATTTTCGTTTTCTACTTTGTCTAGTGCTGTTACTTTTGCCAATTCAAATTTGTCATTAAATTTAAATGTATTCAGGTTTTAAATCAACTTTTGTCAATTCAAATTTGTCATCAAATTTAAATGTATTCAGGTTTTAAATCAACTTCTGTCAATTCAAATTTGTCATCAAATTTAAAAATGCATCCAGGTTTTAAATTAGTTTCATTAAGTACCGGATTTATTTATTTATTGATTCATTTAAATCCTATTTCTGCCGATTATTTATAAACAAATAGTACTACTGGATTAAAATTAAAAATTATCTTTAAAGATAAAACTTTTCGTTTCAAATATTTCTAATAAAAATTCTCGATTTAAATGGTAATAGAAATATTCATCCATTAATAATCATAAATCGATTTTACAGAACTGTTAAGCTATCATTGATAAATTACCAATTTCTCAATTGGTATAGCAGTCAGAGTAATTTTACGTTTGCTTTTTTGTTATCCCATCCATTAATTAATTTTAGAAATTTTATTAAAAATGTGCTAAATTTGTGAATTTTTCCCTAAAATAAGTTGATTGAGAAAAGTGGAACAAAACAAAACGATGACAATTGGGCCAAGCAAAGCAGGGAAAAGAAGAAGGACATCAGATGAGATGGTGACATTTGATGGCAGTTGAGAAATGTGCAGTGAACAACAAAGCAAACAACACGATACACGATAGGATGCCATCGATGCACTTACATGCTGTTGTTGATTACGGTAGTTTGATATTGTTGCTAAAAACTTCAATTCAAACAATAAAAATAAAACTGAAGCATATGAAGTTAACTGAGAGAAAAGATTGAGAAAGAGAGAGAGGAAACAAATAGCATTAATTATGAGAGAAAGGTAATTTTTTTATTTAATCTTTAGAAAATTTTCGAAAAAATTATGAATACCATAAAGCGGAATTGTTTAAAACAACTAACTTTTCATGGGATAAAATAAAATAAGAAAATCTAAAAAAATTTTTTTAGGTTTATTTTTCAACGTTTTTTTGTTAAACATAAATTTTAATTATCCAACACTTTGCAAAATGAGCTGAAATTTCATAATTTTTAAAAAAAGCAACTTTAAAATGAGTTGTGATTGAAACTGAAAAAAAATGGCTTAGAAGATGATTGACCAATTAGACTTTGATGAAATGTAGTTCGAAGTAGAGAGTAATAGACAAAATAAATGTTGAAAAGAATTGAAAGTTAGACTGAATTTGTCAAAGCATATTTTATTGACGTAGATATCGAACTAAACACGTAATGTTGCATTGAACTAAGACGAAACAAGACTAATTAATTAATTAATTAAAAGAATCATATTCTTAAATAATTCTTGATGATAAAGGGATTTTATAAATTACTTTGAAATCATATTGTTATTTAAATTTTTTAGAGGCTTTGTATTATTGGTTTTTTCGGAAATATTTTGTGCCCATAGAAATTATCAGGAAATCAGAATTTTTTTAGTGATTCTTTTTTTCTTTTTGCTATTCCTGGTGCGGAAAAATGTCTGATTTGATTAGGAAGGAATAAGATAAATGCTGTAATACCAACGTCTCTTTTTTTTGGATTGTAGAAAAGAATGGGAAACAAAAACGGAATGCTAAAATAAAACGGATCGGCGGCATTGTTGCTGATGATCAGTTACTGCTACAATTGATGATGGAGTGAATACTTTAAATTATTGCGGCCTTATTTCATAGAAAATCCCTCCTCGCGAGAAAAAAAAATCAGTTAATTGAAGCCAGCTAATTAACTAAGTTAATGGATAATAGCAAATGAATGGAATGAATAATTTTTCTAGTCTGGATAAGCTTTTATTTAATTGATGTTAAATGGGAACTGAATATGAACAGAGCAGTTGCACATTATGAAGAGTGCTGTAATAATATAATTCTCATTAAACAATTTAAATCCAGAAAATTAATAATTCACAATTTGAATCTATTTGATAAAGTATGGCAATCGATTTATTGCATCTCATTGAAAAATAAGTTTCGATGATGACAGAAAAAAAGCGAACAAAAGTAATTTGGCTTGTACTGCGCAAAGCATATGCAACATTTCATTACCTTCATCAAATTTACATGGTACTTTTACACAAAGGTAAAAATACCATGATGGTAGAAAAATAGAATTCGTATAACATGATCAAGTAGATGAAAACCATTCGTAAATAACTGAATTGATTGAAAATATTTTAATCGATTTAAGTAAGCTGAGTTTCTCGTCTAAAAAGCTATTGATAGCTATCATTGAAAATGTGAATTGTATCAACAGTTTAATACAATTTAAATGTAACTTTGCATGAAACTTAATCTATTAAAATTTGGAAGCAAAATATTGGTGCACAATTTATTGATTTTTTTCTTTAAAAATTTATTCGAAAATTTCCTCAAAAAATTACAAGAAAGTTTTCGCATTTTTTTTCTATGCTTTTTTTCAGCCACCAATAAAATTTTTCCTATTTTATGTAAATAAAATGAGAAGCAAAATGCATTTAACTTTTTCATCCCCAGAAACACCTGTTCTCGGAGAAAGACCAAGTGGAAATCGCTATATGCCCTAGCTAAATCGTTTAAAAATTCATTTTAATTGCAAATTTGAAAGCGGAAAATAATTTTGCTTTGTTAGCTTCGTTAAAATGTTTTACCTTTTGCTCTTTTTTTAAAAAAAAATGAGAAATGAATTATTTACATCCAATTTATCAATTAAATGATCTGATCTGAAGAAAGCGGAAATGATAATGATTAGGGTCAATGATTCCTATAGCACTGCTTCATTACTAACTATTAATTCCTCATATGTAGATGTATTTAGCTCTAAAGCAAACTATTTGATTGACGGATAGCTTAAATTCACTAAGCTTCCATTTCACTTTTTCATCTCCCGAAAACAACCACTTCAATTTCAATCGATTTCTCCCTCTTCTCTTTATTCCTTTTTCCATCGATGCTTTAATCATTATTATCATCAACATATTATATTATCACTGAATATATATATTTAAAATTTTTTTAATACTTCAGCCAAATTTGGTTCAGCATATTTTTAAAAAATACATTTTCTTTCTCAATCAGCTTTTTGCCAGTTCTTCACAATTTAATTTAAATTTTTTTCTATTTAAATAAGCTTTTATAAATAGACATTATAGCAGTGCTATAATATTCTACGAAGATTAATAATTTTTAATTAGTTGAATAAGTAATTGAACATATTAATTAACAAACAGTTTGTATGCTTCTATTAATTTATGATAATTCAAATTTTAATTAGTTGAATTTCTTTAATTATATGTTTTTCATTTTTTCGCTATTCTCTTATTCTCAATTAAATTTTTGATTATTTAAAAGAAATGAATTGAATTTGAAATGGAAGAGACAGCAATAATTAAAGGATCTAATATTTTAATTCTTACATCTGAGAACTGCAACAGTTTGCCATCAATAGTACTATTGTGACAGATAGTAAGCAGCTAAGAATGACTCCCTTTTATTTACCAACCTGATTAGTACAATATTGTAAATACTTCAGGTAACAACTATTCGGGAAATATGAGCTATCCTAGCATCGGATTTGTAATTTGAAAGGAGATTTGATTTTAAAATCAACATTGTTATTTCTTCCCTCCCTTTCTCTTTTCTTTTATCATCTTTCTAGATAATTAAGTTTGATAAAATCTATTTTTGTTTATTTTACATAATTTCTTCATTGAATATTTGTTAACAGATCAGTAAAAATGGCAATTGTATTCATTTGATTAATTGATTGATTGATTGATCAGAAGTATCAGTATGCTCACAATCCAAAGAAGTATTTATTGTCTTCCGATAAATCCGATCAAAGTATTTTGAATCCTTAGATGCCCTTCCAGCGAAAGCCATTAAAAGTTATTTGGCTGATGTGAAGAAAAGCTAGTCGAGCCAAAGTATTATTTTATGTTTATGTTATTTGAAGCCAAGCATAATCAATGGTCACTAATTAAACATTCACACTCAATCTGGTCGTATTTCCCAAGCAATCTCATTTTCATTACTTCAAAAGGTGATCCATATGACAATAATAAAAATTAATGATAAGAATGAAATAATTATTATTATTTATCCAAGACCACTATTCAAGCGATATTTTGATGTAATTTAACATTTAAGTCAATATATTAGAACTTTCGTTACTTCAAAAGATTACTGGTGATCTTTCTTTAAGAGGTCACGAAGGAATTTTTCATCTTTCATATAATAATTTATATTTAAATTTAATTTAATCCTTAAATTATTCGAAACATTCAAGCAAAATCAAATTTTATACTTGCATCAAACTTTCATGTTGTTTTCCTAAATTTATTTCAATAAATACCATTCAGAAATAGAAAAGAAAGGACAAATACGAAAGGCAACTTCTTTTTATTTTTCTTCCTACGCAACTATGAAAGTTTGAAGAAGAAAATGTATTACTGCATAGTTACCTGAAAGTTAACAATCAAATAAAGAGAAATTTTTATTTATAAAATGAAAAATTTCAAGTAAAAATTGCTGAAATCAATTTTACAAATCTAACGAAATGCTTTTACAAATTTTTATAATTTACAAAACTTTCAATCAAATTTAATAAAAGACAGTAAAAAAATTCTACGAACAATCTTACCACCAAATAAATTTATTTACTATTTCTCAATTTTTTTGTGAATAATGAATTGAAATTTTAAATTTTTAGAATGATTTGTTTCTTCTAATTTCAAAAATTCAAGTTACTAAAATGTTTGATTTCCTGTGAGTCATGAGGATGATAAGAACAGTTATGTGTTCTGTTCATCTGATAAGGAATCACCTTTGCATTAGTGACATTTGTCAACTTGTTGTACTTCAAAGAAGTTTAAGAGAGATGGATATCAGTTGAGTTGTCGGCGTTAAATTGAAAAGATAAAAAAGGAAAAGAATTCTTTCGCGCAATTTATTACTGAAGGAGTAAGAATGACTATGATAGTGACAATGTTGTAAACAAGTAATTAATTTCGAAATTTACAAGTACAATAAATAATTACAATGGATAGAATTGTAGCATTGAAATTTAAATAGTATAATTGAGATGATTGATCTTTAATTATGAATCAATAAAAAATACTTTATTTGAATTTGTTTAATTATGTATTTCAATCTTTTGCTATGCAAAATTTTAATTAGAATAGATTGAAATTAGAAAAAAGTTGCCAAGAAAAAATAATAAAAAAGTTATTTGAATATTTCATGAAGCGTTAAAAAGGTAATTAAATTACGTTTATGACGTTATGCCAACGTGTAAAATTATTTTACAGTGTGCAATCAAGAAAGATGAAAATGTTATTAAATGACAAATTAATGAAGAGATGATATCAGCTGTTATCAACTACAATGGAAAAAGTTTTCTGCTTGGAATGATTTTTGGAAACTTTTAAAATAATTAGTAAAAAAGGAAATTTCGGAAAAAGCAAAACTGCAAATTTTAAAATTATAAAATGCAAATAAATTAAAATGTTGCTTATAATTTTTTAGTAGAAGAAAATGAAAAGTATAAGAAATTAACTTTGCTTACTAAATTGCAAATTAAAAAAAACTTCAAGAAAGTTAGAAACAAACCAAAACAAATTCCACGTCGTCTTTTTCGAGATTTTTGAAATCATCCAGACGTGTTTTACGTAAACTTTGAATGTCTTTAAAATGACGCCATGCGTAATCTTCTAGCAATGAATCGATATCAATATGACTTTGAGCCATTTATTATAGTCGAGATTGGTAAATAGCTCTGATTTTAATTAAAGCTGCAATATCACGTAATGATGATTATTTGACGCAATATTGTAAAATTTTAAAATGCGGATTTCATATAAGTTATTGCAGAGGAAGCATCAACGTATTATTCTAATTTCATGTAAAATGAAACCCACGTAGTGTAAAACTTGCAGTATTCTTCGTTAAATGTCCGACTTTTAATGGTAAGACTAACATGAAACTAATTTCATGCTAAAGCACTTCATGTATATACGTATCATATCGACGCAATGATAAAGAGAAAAACTGTGGAATTATGGAAAAAATGTTTGATAGTTGAAAGCCTTATTAGCATTTCATATTCGGAGCTTATCACTGCTTCATTTAAAACATAAAGCTTTACGTGCGCGCAACATTTGTAAGCAAACTACTTAATGTGTAAACAGTAAATCGGTTCACGTATTCCACGTCTAATGATTGAAGTTATATCAAAAAGAAATGATAAGTTCGCTTCATCATTTCAATTCGGACAGAATCATGATTAATTATCAACAAAATCGAATTAACTAGCAAAAATCTTGAACTTAAAGCTCATTTTTGAATCATCTTGGATCAAATTCGATCAATTCCAATTCGATCAAATATGAGGAGTGATAGCAGCAGTAACAACAGGAGCAGGAATTAAATGTGCACAAGAAGGAGGAGTGTGAGGAGGAAGAAGAGGTTTGGTCTATTCCGTGGATCGGATAGCTCATAGATTGTTTTTCATTTTGTTGTCGTTGTCGTTGTCTTTGCATATTGTCGGTGATGCTGAGCTCCGCCTTTGATGACATACTCTGAAGTTGCGTTAATCGGATGAGAATCAATCACTCTTTTAATGCATTTCCAAATTTTAAATCTGAAATGAACAATGCTGGTTTATTTGTTTATTATCCGAAAAATTCTACAGAAATGTTTTCGAAATAGGAAATATTTCAGTCAACTATTTCTTAGAGATAAACCCGAAATGAATAGAAACTATTTTGATGAATTATTGTTGTGATATTAGAAATTTTTGGAAAATTTATTTTTTGTATTCTTTTGAATGAAATTTTATCATATACAGCTCTTAAACATACTCTTTCATCATGTCTCGTCGGATTATAACTTAAACTACAAAGTAAGCTTTAAATAAGATATAAGAACGGTAGAAAAGAAGGGATACGGTAATCATTTAATAAAATTTTCGATTATAGGAATGAATTTTTTAAAGGGAAGTATCGAAAAGACAAAATTTCTGCCAATTACTTTAATTTTTAGGCATTATATTAGCAAATTCATTCTTATATTGAATCTCGTTTTTTTTTTTAGCCAATTTTATCAGTATTTAATTAATTATTTTTCATAATTGTAAGCTATGAGTAAAAAATAAATTTATGGTTTAACAAATGAGCTAATTATCTGATAAATCTCGATGGATCAGTTTTTTCCCAATCCTATCTACTTTTCCTCAGTGATGAAATGTTCAGAATTTCGCTGTGAATTAATCTAATATTATCATAATTTGTCCTTCAACTTGTGATTTGACCTTCACATCTCTGTAATTTAAATTGTATTATATTGAATCATGAAAACTTCGTCAGCAAGAATAATACAGTTTTAAAAATTTTAAGAAAAAAAAAGATTTGTTTTAAAAAATAGGAGCAAATAACGTGACCGTAATCAACATACATTGCATATACAATCGATGGATTTGCTTCTACCCACTAATTCTATCTTGGTTATAAAAAAGCGGAAAGAAGTTTCATAAAAGTGTATTTTTCAGGATTTACAGTATCATATCGATAATAATCCATTCTAAATTACAGCGATTTCAGATGTTCTCTGAAATTTCTTGATTCAAATTTCATTGATAATATTTTCCAGGTTTTGTTTTTGCTTTTTTTTTTTAAATTTCTCATTCACATTTAATGTTTTGGTCATGAAAATTGAAATTATTATCAGGGCTGTAATCAGTACCGTACGCCATCAATAATTATTTTTTTCATTCGGATAGGAAGAGTGAAGGAAAATTGAACGTTTATGATACAATCAATTACAATCTACCAAATGATGAAATCATCATTTCCTAAAATAATGCATTGATTCACTGAGATTATGGCAACAAACTTTTGCCTTCTCTTCATTTTGAAATCATATATCCTATATCTTTTTTAGAAGTTTGATATTTTCGGAGAGAAATTTGTAACAAATTAATGAATTCAATCTCTTCCGGAAAATTAAACTATTGAGGATTACTGCGAGCATAATTATTTTTTGTATTTCAAATTTTCCTTCAGAAACAATTTTAATTTATTGAACATTTCAATTCAATTTGGCTATTAGTAAAAAAAAAAATTACTAAGCTATACCATATCCATTTGTTATGGGAAGTTAAATCAGCTGAAAATTCCCTAACTCTACGGAAACGATTTAACACAATCCTAACAAAATGTTTCAAATTGAGGTGCAAGTAGTTTTCATGAATAACGGCTAGTAATTCTCAGGAATAACAGCCCTTATATATTTCGAAAAGACATTGGTAATTAACAGAAATTTATTTCGAATATTTTCTAACGTCAGATCTCAATAGAATTATATGAAGCATTTTGTTTTAAATTAAATATGAGGATCGGATTTGTCAGGTTCCTCTTGTTTCTCTTTCAATGAGAAGTCTGCACGAAACCACTTGCACGAAACCACTTGCAAATGAAGTGTTCAATAATAAATTATATTGCAAAAGTAGAATCCATTTTTCGGAACTATACTGATTGCCTGAATCATTCGACTTATTTCGCTTCGCTAATTCATTCAATGAAAGAAATACATTAACAGTTTTGTTACATCTATTGCATGATTTATGAAAAAATTTCAGGAATTATCTAGAATGCATTCATTTCTGGTTTTTATAATGCCGGAAGACGATTAAAACTCGGAAATATCAGCATGAAAGCAATATAACTGTACTTAAGCATTATGAATGAAAACTAAAATTGTATCAAATTCCGTATGACAAAGATTAATGGAGAAAGAAGAATAAAAATTTCAAATTTCTACATTGTTATCGATCCTACAGTATCATTTGTTATAGAATAAGATTAAGTCATACGGTATTCCATAACATCATCATACAAATCCTACATTTTCGCTGAACACCATTTCAAAACGATCATAGTAGGAATTTCCATCAAATTATTAATTAACTGCATAATTTCAACTCAAATTTAATCTTCTAATCAAAAATAAACTTTTAATTACTCATTTAACTTATGGTTTATTTTGTCTAAATCTTTAAAATCTCCGCAATTTTTTTTTTTTTGATGAATCGCTTAAGATGATCATGAGAGATTTTATAGGATAATTAGTAAAGATCATATGTAATAGTTCAATTTGTAATTTTCTTCGATTACTGATGAACTCCCTCATTGCGAACATTTATACCAAAATATACTTAGTCACCAATATAACATTTGTTTCACAACATTCATCGAATCACATATTTGTTAACTATGCAAATTCAAAATTTAAATATCATAGAAATACTAGGAACAAAATTACTGGACAACAAAAAGACAAAAACAACAAAAAACAAAAACATTAGAAATTGATAACTATTAATACACAACCTGCGAGCAAGTTTAAATAGAATGTTTGATAAAAATTTTCAAAAAAAGAAAAAATCTATTTAACACGCTAATGTCAGCAATTTCAAAAGGCAACTAACCATGTCCTACAATGTGTCAGTAAATTATGCGTCATCGAAAAGAACAAACGCAATCATAAGTAATTCTCAAATCTTCCAAATTAGCAAAATTTCAAAAATATCTATCAAAATAGGATTTTCGCTATCTGTAAAAGACCAAAATGATTGAAAACAAAATTACTGAACAACCACGAAAACATAAAATATAAATTATTAAATTCATTATTAGATCATATTCCAGATTTTTTGTTTCAGAAAGGAGAATATTTGCATTAGCGAGATTTCCAATCTACTTTCTCATATATTATCCATATACAATATCGTAAACGATGATAAAACATTACCAATTTTAAAAACAGATTCTGAAAAAATTCTGTCTTTTCATATCTGTTCAACCGGAACAATATACCGAAAGCAAAATAAAAAAAAAAAATTGCAAAAATATTTCAATTAAATTCGTTATAATCTCCGAGCACATATTCGTGGAAACCACCCTCTAATCATAGCAATTTCTTCCTTTCTCGATTCCAGTGTTTTCTGCTCATCCAATAAGGTACCATAAAACCAGTGTTTGCTAATTCGAGTTATCATCCAATGTTCGCCAACCTGAAAAATCAGCTTCGCAGGAAAAAAAAACCATGATTGTCACACCAATATGAAGTCTTAAAAATTCAAGGATAAAATTTAGTTCTCGAATTCAAAATTTCAATACAGTGCAAATTTAACCGAAAATCGAGAAATAGCTGATAGCTTACACTGGTCAATTTCACTAAAAAAGAAGAGAAATTGGACTTACCCTCACTGTTTGTCGTGTTTCATCCGACCACGGTTGACAAAACCAAACGGAAATGCCAAATTTAAGTGACGTACAATAACCACCCGAAAAATTCTGAACAATTTCAACTCTGTGTGCATTATCGCGTTTATATTTCTTTTGCAACAGCTGTTCTTCCTGAAAAATGTTAAATTTTGTTGTCTAAACTAATAATAAAAAAAAGTTTAAATATCAAAAATTCTATAAGAATTAAACATAATAAACTGAACATTCATAAATTACTTCAAAATATTTGTTTTCAAAATTATTCTGACATTTCTTCTAAAATGAATTTTTAAGAATTTTTTTCAATCAAACAATTTAACTTACTCTACATTCTTTAATATAATGATAGAAATCTTTTTTTATAAGAATAAATACTCCAAATGGAGCAATTTATTAATTATTTGCTTTGGACAAATTGATGAATATATTCATTTATGCATAAGTATCTGTATTTGATAACTGAAGGATGCACTACCATCATCAGCACCACTACTATCAACCAAACAAACTGTGAATATAAAAATAATAATCTTCTAAACGGCTCGAATTAAAAGCTTTCCGGTGACAAAAGCGCAAGCCACAATTCAAAAGGAATAACATGAAGGACATTGAGTCAATGCCTCAATCCCCATCCTATAGGTGGATTATTAAATAATGCTCGAATGAATATGTCGTCAACCTTAACTGTCCATTGAATTCCAATGATAAATAGGGACTTGAAAATTTCTTTTCATTTATCAAGAATAAAGGATAACAGTTTCTGTATGACAACAATATTTTAAGGAAAATATAGCTTCCTTAAATAGTGTCGAAAAATATTCAAAAAAAAAAAACTAAAATGAAAAATTTAATGCAAAAATGTTTTCAAATGTTTTTTTTTCAAATTATTTAGAATATGCAATATTCGAAGCTTTTTTTATGCTTTACAAGCTGTAATTACAATTAAACCTTACTTTTTTCTTCTTTTATACGAGCAATATTTATGTGAAAGTAAGTTTATCCTATTCAATCTCGGATATTTAATTCTATGCACACTCTTTTACTCCTATTCGATTAATATCGTAGTTTCTTTTTTAAAAAATTAACTGTTTTATTTTAATAATAATAGTTCAAATACGAAAAAAACCAGACAGCAGGAAGTTCCCGCAATGGTTTCCATAGCAATGAATAATTTAAAATGTTCTCTTATAAGTTTCATGAAAAGTTCCAGTTTTTAATTATAGGAAAAAATGAACTTGAATTAATTTTGTGATAGGTTGTATGTGTAAAAATAACTTAAATTTTGATTAAGAACCAAATAATACATGATAATAGATATTTAACAAAATTTGTACTTTTATTTATATTTAAGAAAAATATAATTTTTACCATTAAAGAAATAACAAAAATTCTCCATAATAATTTATTTTTACAAAACACAAGGGAATTTTGACTACTGTCAAACAGTTTCCTAAAATCATTTTTGATTTTATATTGATTGCACAATTATTCTAAAAATTTGTGTTTTAAAACAACAAACCGAAAGCGTGAATTGTGTGGTTGGAGGTATGACAGGCCACCAAATCCCATTTCCTTTTGGTACGCCATCCCATGTTAATAACACATCAGATATGTTACGACGCCAACCCAAATCGTAAGGATAGATAAATGCAGTATTTCGTTCACGTGCGTTTGCTTTATCAACTGTAATGAAGTGAATGTTAATAAATATATTCTACATTTAAAATTTAATATCAACAATTAACTGCAGTGATGGAAAAAAACAGTAGCAAATATGGCTTTCGCTCAGAAATTATTTAACTGCAAAATGCAACTCAAATTTATATATTTAAAATACACTCGCTTGCAAATGAAGCTAATCATTACATTGTATAAGCACAATGTTTCCATACACAAATTACGAAAATCAGTTAAATTTAATAAAATAACTTTTGAGATCGTTTTAATAAGTATTACCAATGTAATCTTCAATACCAGTACGATTTCGAATTATTCCACGGATTTGTAAACCTAACAAAAAACCGACCGCAATTATGACACCCAATGTAAGCCCAAATGCAAACACAACAAAAATAAATGAATATAATGATAAAATAATCAGTTCATTGCTATCGCCATAACTGAAATGCAATACCTGAAATTGCAAAATATAAGCTTCATTTTTAAGATATGAACGGCTGACTAATTTACAAAATTCCATGAAAATAGTAATTTCGCAAACATAAATATAGTTTTCATAGTTTTTCTACATAAGCGATCTTATACTGGCACACATTTTCAATACATATTAAAAATGGGAGCATCTATTTGAAATTTTAATTGAAAATCGCGTATTCAAGAAAATGCCACTTCACTTTGTGCACCTTTGATAAACTTAATTATGAAAAGATAAAAAACATGAGGCAATTAATGGCCTACAAACCAATTCAACACAGCTGGTAAAGAAACTATACCATGACTGGTGTTCAAGCACAAGTAAGTAATGGAGTGATCGTATGTGTTACTTGAGCATAATTTCAGGTAGTATAAGATATATAACGAAGAATACGCTATGTGAATGATTAATGGATAACTTTAGACTATCAAAAATTCTTTCGTAGATTGACTTTGCGTAAACAAGAAAGTAGTGGTATTTGCTATAGCATGGATATTTGGTATTCAAGTAAAAAGGAAACAAGAAAAAAAAGGTGTGCAAAGTGAACAATGTAGAAATAATAGGAAGGACAAATTATTCAAATAAATTGCTATAAAAACTTATTCATCGGTAAGTTGTGTAAAAGTATGCGAATATGAAATTACCCGAGATAAAAAGCGATATAAAGCAAAAGATAAAATTATAGCAGCGTGAATGCAACCAAGTGTTGCCGAAACAAGAAAACGTACAAATAATGCATGATTTCGATGTCCGACACAGTTATTTATCCATGCTAAAAGATAATCTATAGGATAAGAAAGATGTTCCACAACTGAAAAGCAAGTATTACTTGAGAAGACAAATAACTGGCCTAGTTAACTAGGCATGAAATTGTTTAGCTATGTTGAAAATCTGTTTAATTTTACTGAGTTCAAGATAGCTCAAATAGTTATTATCTATAAATTAAGATTAGGATTTTTTTTAATCTCTAAACTTGCTATAGTTTTCAAACGTTCTTTTTCGGTTTTTAAACCATTTAACCTTCTCTAAAGTTGCTTTACTCCTAAACCTTCTCAGCACACTTTATCTAATTTTTTCAGATACAATCAAACTTACGACAATGATGATCCATTTTACAAACACAACGACCACATTTTGAGCAATGATGCGAACGAGGCATCTTAAATCCACTACATATTCGACAATACTGTAATCGATCTTCATCCTCCTAAAATTGTCAAACCGAATTTTTAAAATTTTTATCTTGCTACCGTCAAAAAGTAGAAATGTACTGTTAAAAACAAATATATCACCTTGCTCATGATTTACATTTAATAAGATGTCTATGTTTGTAAACAATATGCTAAATTGTATTAAAAATTACTCATACCTTTCTCGGTGGTTTCCAATTGTATGGAGCATATCCTGGGCCAAAGAATGATGATCTGCTAAGATTAATTAAAGTCAAATAACTGAATAATAAGAAAAGTGAAAGATTCAAGAATGAGGCTACTGTAGTTAAAGGCCACCATTGCAAATGCATATGCGTTGTGGCAGTTCCAATCTGAAAAATTATGGAAAAAAAATTTAAATATCGCATTTCCTTTATAAATGGTGTTTAAATTTAAAACTAGAAGAACTGAGAATTCTGCAGAAGCTAAAAAGTTTTAAAAAAAAAATTCAAATTCCTTTCGAAACAACAATGGCAGAACATTCCAATGGCAACATTTTATTATTTCATAAATTGTTGCAGAAATAATAATTAGAACATACAGTTAATGTTAAGCAAATCACTGATAGTGGACCCCAGTGCAATAATCTTTGAGCCATTGTCTTTCCCAAATCTGTCTTTATATTACAAGCAGCATCACTGTCCCAATCTGGAGCTTCGATAATTTCATCTATAAAGGAAACTTTTTTTATAATTCACATATAAAAAGCTAACAATAAAAATAAGCTATAAATTTCCAATTAGCAATTACTGATGAAAACAGTCAATGGAACAAACAAAAACAATTAATTTCCTTCATGAAAACTTTAAATGAAGAATAGCATAGCGTCGTCCTATTTAGGATATAATTACTGTTTCAACAAAATTACAATCTAAATATAATATAGGATCAAAAGCTCACAAAATAAAGTCCAGGACATATTTTTTAATATGATTTAAATAATTTTTTAATTTTGATAAAACTTACATTCAGTCACAGATACATTTACACAACCATCATTATTGGCTTCATCTTCATCATGGCTATTTACTTTTCGATGCCTTAAAGCCATCACTGCTTGTACGTATCAAATCAGATCTTCAAACTGTTTTCTCCTCGAAATACTTTTTTTTTACTTTCAATTCATTCAATTGCAATTAAACATTAATTAATAATCCATAAATGTTATTTTTTTTTCTTTTAATCAAATAATTTCTTATTGATGAAACAAAATCGAAGGATTAATATTTCAGAATTGTGCAAATAAAAAATAGAAATAAATATTAAATGTATTCTTAATAATATCACATGTAATCATAAAAAATATTTTAACAAAAATAATTTTAATAAAAATAAAAAGTTTAAAAAAAATTAAAAAGTTTTTTCTTTTCTTCTCATTTATATTTAATATAAAAGAGATAATAATTAGTCTTCCTTGCATGAAATATTATTCTCATACATAATTGATATTTAGCAAAAACATCCAATGGAAAATGATACCTTCTTTTGCTTCTTCCTATCTAAGAAAACCCCCTAATGTCACAGTTACCATTTCATCTTATCCATTCTCAGGGCGGTATAAAAATTTCGCGATACAATCACCGCTATTCAGTAGCAGAATATACCAATGCATTGAGGGGTATTTCACAGTTGGCCGGCCAAATGCAATCTATTATGTCTATGTTGTGCAAATTCAGAGAGCATCAAAGATTTTATAGTTCCTGAAGATTAGCAAATCTCGGGAAATCCGTAGTACTTTTGTAAAATTTAGAATGAGTCTCCCGTTAAGCCGTAACATCTTCATTCAGAATATTAATGAATAATTCTGGGATATATTACCCAATGCTGGAAAGAAAACGGCATTCACGTAAATAATACGTAAACAATATGATATACTATCAAATTACTACCTGATCATAATACAATGAATACGGTATACTGTCAAATTACTATCTGAACACATAGCCATTGTA
This sequence comes from Mansonella ozzardi, assembly GCA_029876185.1. NCBI lineage: Eukaryota > Metazoa > Nematoda > Chromadorea > Rhabditida > Onchocercidae > Mansonella > Mansonella ozzardi. The sequence continues at coordinate 18,924 of JARVGP010000236.1, read as the reverse complement.
TTTATAGTTTACATTTTGGAATATAAATTTTGATGATTTTTTTTTTTAATCATAGTGAAAAAGGTGAAAGGATAAAAAAGTTCACGACTTACTTACGTGAACTTTTTTTACTACAGTTAATAGGAACTATATCTAAAAAATTTATTTATCGGTGAAATGATGTTAAATGCAGTCAGTAAGAAATTTTTCCTTCATATTGCTCGGTCATTTATTGGTATAACTTTTATTGAAATTAATGTTAATGCTTGTAATTTATGTATTTTTACTTCGATGCTTGCCGAGTGTTTAATATTAAAATTTGATTTAGTTTCAAACTTTTTAAAATCCTTTTATTTTCGATCAAATTTGATGTAAATTAGAGACTATTTTGTACATTACAAAAGAGTTGTAATTGAAATAATTGCTCTATCGCTGTGTGTTTTTAATTGTGCTAATTTAATTCAATGTTTTAAATAATATTTTGAAAAGAAGTTTTGGTAGATAGCTTGATAGCTTTTTTAGCTACAGAACGAATCAGTATCACCTGAACTGTCCCATCTAGTACCAATAGATACAATCGAAATTATATACTTAACAACTATCCAAATCAAAATAATTCTACTAGATATTTAATTATTTGTAATCGAATTGAAATGATTCCTTTTTTTAGTGGTCTTTATCGTCAGGAAATAAATCAACAGAGTTGAAGTTTGACTTGATAATCCCATATTTTCTTTTTTAGATCAATGAATCAAAGAAATTCCTTAATAGAATTTTAAAAATATATTTAATTAAATTGAATTTATTCGCTTTGAAATTGTACAATGTTGGAAGAGAATGTATTAATGAATGCTAATGAAAATTTGCCGGATTTAATTTAATTTCATTTAATTTCAAAAAATTCATTTAAGCTTTTAATTTTGGAAATCCTAAAAATGCACATTTTGTTAGATTGTTTTCTATGGCTTAGAAAAATTGTAAGTAATGTTGTGTTCAATGTAAATTCAATATTTCAAAGAAAAGCTGATCAATTATCTGCCACATATTCTTGCAACAATTTTGCTTCTTTTTTTATTTTTAAATAGTCTTTAAATGGTCAAATTTTATGCAATTATCAAAGTATTTTACTAATGTCATTTATTAATTGATGTCACAAAAAAAAAAAAAACACAATTGTTATTATATTTTAATTAGTAATACTAAGATATAAGTTGGTGAAAGAAGAAGAGAAAGAGACAGAGAAATGATTTGTAACCAAAAATTTAATTGGTCACTTTTCTAGATAATTAACTGAAGTGCAATGATAAACATACCTTTCCTACTATAACGATAAGAAGGGAATTACTGAGACAAGTAATAACAACATAGTTTATTCCAAATTAATGGATACTGTAGCCGGTAATTGTTTAATGTTATGGGAGATTTCTAAATTGCTTCTAATTAAGAGGAATAATTCAATTCATTTTTGCTTTTACATTAATAATCATATGTTTTTAACAGTGAAATTGGTTAATTGAGTTCTATTTGATCATTTTTTCAACATGGAAATATGATATCATAGCTAAATGTAAAGAATTTCTCATCCTTCACTGTTCACTTTTTTAATTAATTAATCAATCAACAACAAAAGTAAGTCAAGTAAGGTTATCATTCTTTTGTACATTGTATATTAGACACTGATGTGAAATAATTTTTTATCTACGTTTTTTCTTCACCTAAACACATTTACATACAAACACACACACAATTCACAGTACGATGAAACTGAAACTGGAAAGCATTTGCATTACTTTTTATGATATAAACTTTTCCGGAAAGTTTTCCGGAAAGCTATTGCTTTCAAAAACAGAAATAAAAGTGCCAAAGAGAAAGAAAAAAGTAAAATGAGTGTCAATCGCTAATTACAATAATAATCACATATATAGATTTCCATAAATCATTGGACTAATAAAATTCAATTTACTGATAGTTCTTATCAATCACTGATGATTAGATAATTCGACATCGAATGCGCACATGTTATAAAATGAACAGTAACTTTGAAGTTTTAAATTTGAAAAAATTGAAATTTAATGGAGCTTAAAATTTAAAGGAATATTTGTAACTTAGGCTGAATTTATTAATGTTATTTGATTGACATGATGTGATGATATTCATGCATATGTGCGCATATAGTTCAAATGCTTCTCGAATTGCTCGCAATTCTATTTCATTCACGATGAGGAATGATCACTGAAGAAGCTATTATCACGATTTATCACTATGTAGTATCACTGAGGATAGTGTTTCTCACAGTACTATCGTATTGTTGAAATTTTGAAAAAAAAAATTAAAAGAATTTCTTATAAAAATGTTGAAAAAAAATAAAATTGCCTTTTATGTATCACAAAAATAAACAGCGCCAATCTCTTTTTAAGCAGTTGATTTCTATACTTTTAATTCTTAAATTATCCATTAATTTTTCAGTCCCAAAATTTAAAAAAACTTAAGGCGGCAGTTATGCATGCTCATCACACAATGAAATCAAACAATGTTTGTGTGTTTCATAAAATTTAAATAGGATGTTTTTATAAGTAATTATTAGAAAAAGCTGAAATTTGTAAAATTATTTCTAATCTAAAAATTAAATTTCGAAAGCAGAAAAATTAATTGAGCGTTCAAGCCAAATATCTCCTGCACCTCCTTCATTCATTACAAAACTTCTTTTATTTTTTATCGAAAAATTTCAGGATAATTTGGGAGGTCCGAGATGTTTCGGTCATAACTGGGAGAGAAAAAAACATAAACCGGGACAAGAAAATTCAATTACCACGTTTGAAAAAGTTTCTTTTCTATCTATCCAAAAAAAGTATGTTTCCAAGCAGTACTTATGAATTTTGTCAATTCATGCTGCAAAGATATGTGCAATTCATGCTGCAAACAAGCAAAATGATATTTGGTATGTAACATCTATTCTGAAATACTACCGAGAAAAAATGCTATACTATCCAAAAAAACACTTATTTGCAAAGCTTAAGACTCGCAAAAAAAAGAGCAGTAGTATAAATGAAGGCCAAGAAAATGTGCTGTGTGCAGGTCAAAGAAATGTGCTGCATACAAGGCAAAAAACATATGTTAATATCAGCTTTTTGTTGCTAACTTAAATTTACAAAATTTTGAAATTCATAAAAATTTTTTCGCACCAAAGCTTTTAAATTTATTGAAATGAATATTTGATTCTAATAATTAGAACGAAAAAATGCTGTATACATACATCTTCCAGAACATTACAAATAGCAAGTTTCCTTTTTTTTTCTAACACAACTACCAGTTAGCTTTAACCAACTGAATTTATAAAGGCGCTTAGCTTTATAATACCATTTTTGATTTTCATTCTTAACTTGAATTTTGCATTTGTTTGTAAATAAATGTGCACACATACGCACTCATGTACACAGACACACACAAATACACACAAACACACATAGCAAATTATTTTACTTCAGCAAAAGCCAAAACGAAAATCGAAAAAAAAACAAAAGCAAATTTTATTGGTTCCTTTTTTTCAAAGTGCAAAATAAATTAAAAAGAAAGGGAATAAAAATAGAACTATGATATCAAATGGAGAAGCATAGCAGTGTGCATTGGAAATTAATTGCGACAAAATTTTTGTGACAAAAAAAACGTTCCTCTCAAATTTGATATATTTTCCATCCAGTGCATATGCAAATTATGCAACAAACTTAGAATTAGTCTGTGTTATTAACTAATTAATTATTAATGAAAAGAGCAAATGTGAAGTTATAAAATTCTGATTGTAATGCGCATACATGCATATATCCGTAGTTTCATGTGTATTTGTGCGTGTGTATGAGTAATTAACCTATTTTATTAGTTTAAATAATTAAATATTTGGCTAATTAATTATTTGATTAACAAAGTTTGAGTGAGTAGTAATGGATGAAAAATTTTGTTTAAATTATGAAGAAACAGATTGATTATGATGGCTGATATCGAAATAGAACAGTTGACACTTCCTCAAATAATAAAAATAATTTTAATTAAAAGTTATTTTGATCGCTGTTTCCACAGGAATTTCTAGCTGATAGTATGACTTGAACGTTGAATATGGGATGCACGTTCCTGAAATTTAAAGAAAAAAAATCATTTTTAAACAATTAAGTTTTCAGCATAAAAATGAAATGGACTAATTTGTTATGTTGTCATTCAAATTCTATACTTAAAATAATTGCATAAACAAGCTCAAATCAGTGTCAAAAATAGCTAAATCGCAATTAGTCAAAACCATCATATTCTGCCACTCAAAATCAATTACCTCTCCCTCTCTATTAAAGAGAATAGTCTGCACATTAGAACCAATTCCAAATGAGTCTTCAGCATCAAAGACCAATTGATCAGGTGGACTATATATACCTTGGCCACGGGCCCAAATCTGGAATTAACATATTTCTCGAACAATGGAACTTCTTACTTTGAATTTTCATTAAAATGAGCTGATTTCTTTGAGGTCAATTCGCTGGATTCCGTACAAAAATAAACGTTACACTTATTACCGGAATGCATGAAATCAAATATCCGCAAGATTACTGAATTTTAAAATCTATTCAAAGGTTGCTTTCAAACGTATATAACGCCATTGTTTTCATGATTTTAAAATTTAATTGAAAGAGGCTAAATTCCGAATTCCCGAACTATCCCTTCATTAACTAAAAGAATTACCTTGACCGATTTTCCAGGCTTTAAAACGAAATCCCTTGGAAAAGTGTATACGATTTCACGTTTACCATCTATTTTTCGCTTCAATCTCCACTCACCAATTGGTTCCTCCTTGGAACGATGCGTATTCTCCAGTAAGATGAATTTACCATCAGATGAAGCATCCTGAAATTCCATAAATCTGATTCTAAATTTACAAGAATCTCAAACAGAAGTTATGAACGACATGTGAAAATTTATGTATTCTAATTTGCGTACAATTACAATGATTTACAATTAAAATTAGCAAAGTTCGAATTTTAAAATTAATTTTAATTTCAAAAAAAATATTTCAGAATCTTTGCAACAATAAAATGAAAGCAACCTGTATGGAAACATTGCCTTTAGCCGAACGTTGAAATGACGTACGACTGGCCGTTTCACCCTTGAGTACACGAATACTTTCTTAAATAAATAAATTTTTAGATTATCAGAAAAAAATTTTAAATTTGTTGAAAAATCTCTCCTCATGCTTCTGTACTTTGAAAACTAAAAATTCAAATACCAATTCAATTTTAAATTAATTTTAAGCTAAAAAGGAATGAAATTGTAAGTTATCAGAAAATTCATGAAGTAGTATTTTCAATTTAAAGCTAAATTAGTAAATCTATTACACCATAAATTAAGCCAATTAATTCTTCGTTATATCTTGATAGGAAAAGAAATTACCAAGTGAAGGTCTGTATATACTCATTTTTTTGTGGGAAAAAATTCCTTGAAAGTTGACAAAAATTTGATTACATCCAGAAAATAGAAAATAGGTGTCTTAAATCTAAGTCGAGAATGATTTTTAATTGGCTAATTGAAAGATGGCGAAGAAAGAATTGAAAAAGTAAACAAACAGGAAACATGTTTGAAATTCAATTATTGATTCAAAAAAAAGTTGAAATATTTCCTTCTTTTCCTTTTCATGCAAATTCCTTTCTCCTGTTCAGTTCAGCAAATTAATCATCGATGTATGAGTTCGATAACGATAAAATGAAACTTTTCATTTGAAATTTAACATATAAAAAATTATTTTCAAGTTTTTCGTCAATAAAAGATTGAATATTGCAATTTAAAGTACAAGTAGAGTTTTCAACGCTTTTCCTAAATACTTCAATTGAAGTTTGAATAAAATTGCAAAAAAAAGTCTCAGCTCCATGATGGTTTCAATTTCACCTCAAAAGTTTGGCTTAGTTAAAAATTTTAGATATAGTCTATTCAAAGAAGTCTAATTTGGATCCAACTGTGCATATGTAACATTTTAAAATGTAAACCGGAATTATCGGTGGTGAACGCAAAGATATCATTTCCGTTTAAGCATCCCTATTCTGGCGTAAAAAGAAAGTGCCCGAAGTATTAAGAAAATTCTAGCAATTTATCATAAGTTTTTAGACTTGATATAGCGGAAATGTTTTTTTCTACAAATCTAAAAAATTCTCCGGAAATATCTCGAGTCACAATTTTTTTTTGGACAATTTTGATCAAAAATTGCCGATATTTCTCTCAATTTTTCTTTATTTATCAAAATAAAATGGCAGTTTAAACTGTCAGACAGTGATGTTCAGTAAATCATTTTTGATAACTGAAACAAATATTTCAGTTAAAGAAAAAAATTTCAACTTTTTTTTTGATCAATTTAGAAAATTTGGTTAATAAAAAATAAAATTAACGGTGATGAATAAATCATTAATGATTATGCCGCTAAGGTGAAGTTAGAAGAATAGAAAGAAATTAGCAGATGTTTACCGGTTTCGCCAACTTCAGCAATACCATGAGTTTTGACAACTTGTTCAACAAGCTGACGTAAGCCGGCACGATTCTCTTCACCTTCAAGCATTTTCCGATAAATTGCTATTTCAGCATCCAAAGTCTTAAAAGGAAATTTGGTATGTGATAAAAAATAAATCAAAATATGTTGAATCGTTTTAAAAATGAATCATTTCATTACATTTCATTTTTCTTCATTCCTTTTTTAGATCATTACAAAAATTTTAACCATCGTGCAAAATACATTAACAGTTAATTACTGTGCATTAAAATTATTGGGAAATTAAATTTGTTTTCCTAATAAAAGATTCTAATGATATTTCCTTTAATAGTGCTGTAAGAAAAAACTTTTATTTACCACAAAAGAAGTTGAAATGGTAAAAACTTCGCGCTTTAAATAAGATTATCTATTCAGATTATCTATTAGGACAGTATTTATGTTAATCATAATTTTATTAATAATAAACGAACTAAAAGAAAAATACGATTAAGTTCCAGAATCAGAATACTGTTAGAAAGTAATATTGCAAAAGTTCTTTTTGGAAATACTATTAAGTATTTATAACTAATGGATGATTTTATAAAAGATAGATAGAACTACAAGCAGGATGTAATTAATAAGTAAGTTAGCTCTGCAAATACTGTGCTAAAATCTAAGATACCGTATGAAAATTATCCGTACAAAAGTTATACTGTAAAAATCGATTTATGCATGAATCTTTTATTTTTTTATTATATTTACATTGTATATACCCTAGATTTTACGATGGAATTTTGTTTAAAATAAGAAAGTAATTAGCTTCTTGACGAACTTGTTTGGTGTCTAAAAGCATTTGCAATTCCATCATCAGTGCTTGACATTCTTCTCGCATTTTCCGGATCTGTGCATCGCGATCATTTAGAGCAGCTTCATAGGAACGTTGATCATCTTCCAGTTGATAGTTCAACTCCTGCATTTGCTTCTCTAGCAGTGAATTCTGCAATTTGTATTTTTCATCTTTCATAGCTCACTTGATGGATATTATAATATTTTGAAATGCAATTTGATAAACAAAATATAAAGAAACAAATTTTTGCTTCTTTAAATTTTCGGAAAAATCTTTCTTTTAAAATTTTTCTTTCTCAAAATTTTACTTTCTTTTAGTTTGAAGTAATTAATTTATTTTTTTCTATTTCTCTCGCGTTCTTCAACAAAAGAACATTTCAATATTCCTGGTCGGAAAAGAGCAAAGATTGATTCCTTGTAAAGTTTATCATTTCAATTAGAATTAATTTTAAAGCAAAAAAAAAAAAAAAAATAGGGAAAAGAAAGAATGACAATGCTTACACGTCCTTCAAGATCGGCTAATTTCCCGCGAAGTTCGGAAAGTTGTACACGAAGTCGTTTCACTTCCTCCTTCGCGTAACCTTGTTCCAGATTTTGCCTTGTTGATTGTGTTTGAATTTCTTGCACTTTTAACTTATACCACGACTCCATATCAGTTCGATTCATATTGCATATCTATTAAAAATATTCATTTATGTCCTTTTTTTTACAAATTTCAGTTGATCATTTCACATTTAAATTTTAGCACTTGTTTAACAAAATTAATCAAATAGTTAAGTAAAATTAAGCATAATTAATCAATGGTAAGAATTTAGAGTAAAAACAACACTTCATACTTGATCATATTCAGCACGAATATCACGAATGGCCGATGCAAGCTCATTTTTGAAATATTCGCGATTTTCCGGTGTTGTATCACGAGCAGCCATAGCTTGTAATTCGCTAATTTCCTGAGCATGCACACGACGCATGAAATCAATCTCTTCTAATAGCGTTTGCACCTGATTTTGAAAATCGATCCGATTAAGCGTTTCCTGATCTAAATCCTAAAAAAAAAATTTATAATTCTGGAAATATCAACATAATATAAACGATTCTATTTGGTTCTCTTTGTATTTGCAATTTTTGGATATTTCATCAATATGAAATGTCATCGGTTTACTTTTCAAATTTTTTGCAGAATTTAAAATTAATTAATCAGCATTTTACTTTTCAAATTTTTTGCAGAATTTAAAATTAATTAATCAGCTCATATGGTTTTTAAAGAAGTCATTTTTGATTGGATTTATTTTTGTTATTCATATTCAAAACATTAACAAGTTAGTTAACAAGAAGAGGAATTTAAATAAAATTTAAAAGTTCAAACAAACAACAACACATTTAAATACAACACAAACTGTACTAACCGCTCTTGCCTTATTGAGTTCATTGACAAAATGCATATTGTCACGTTTTATACGGCTTACTTCTTCTTCCAGATTACTGACTCGACGTCGTAGAATGTTGATTTCAGCTTCCAAACCGGATAATTTGACCTGTATTTTTACTTCTTAGAAGAGAAATCGTTGATTGATTGTTTAATTATTTACAAAAAAGAGGAATCAATGATACCAATCATTATATCCAATTATTGTAAGTGATAACAGCTGATTACAGTGATTACTATTAAATCAAAGTAATGGAATGACTAGAAAAAAATGAAATTTAATGATAATCAATAATTAATTAATATACGTAATATTTGTTTATATTTTAGATCTTTATTTCGCTATAGAATAACTTGGTAAACTGTGCAAATATTACATTTTGCCGAAATGATAAAGTTTGCAAAAAAGGAAGAAATACTACTGTATTAGAATAAAAAGTGTAAATCAATATGAAATACAAAAATCCGGAACTCACCAACAACTCATCAATGATCTGACGATCGTTTTGATGTGCTCGAAGTGCATCTTCATATCTGAAATTAAAAAAATAGTAATGAATTTTTTTTAATGATGAAAATAATTGAAATTTTTATATTTCTATTGGAAATATTTCATAAAATTCTCATTATTTCTCACCGTTGCCTATATTCTATTAAGTCATCCATCAATTTACGAATTCGTTTTTCCAAATCTTCGCGTTCGTTGTTCGTATCGTTTATTATTTTTTGTGCTTCCTGGAAACATATAAGTAAGCCAAGAATTAGTAAGTTATCTGAAAATGATTTTTTCAACAAGAAAAAATTTAAGATCATTTTGAAATTAGTTAAACAAAAATACGATAAGGAATTGCTGATGTAACTTGGAAATTTCCTTATCGATAATATTTTAATCACTGAAAATTTTAAAAAAAAACCAAGTTTTAAATTTTTTTTCAAAAGCTTTACCTTTAGCTCGCTCTCGTACATTGCACGAACACTTACAGAATCTTTGCCCCAACGACCACGTAATAAATTCAGGTCGGCAGCCAATTTTCGATTTTGTGCTTCAAGGAAGCGTACCTGACGGACATTGCGCATTTTCGATTTCATTTATTCATTTGTTTATTTATTGACAAATATATTTATTTACTTATTCTAGTCAATCATAGTCGACTGGGTTGATCATTTGTTTTCTCTGTTAATTATTTACTTGTTCATGTTCCTTACTGATTTATGAGAAAAACCTTTTCGATATAGGAAGCAAGACGATCGTTCAAATCGCTCATTTCCTTCTTTTCCCGTTCACGTGTGTCACGAATTGCTGATGCAGCATGTTGTCCAAGCGGTGATATTCCACTACTATGCAAAGAAGATGAACCGATTTCTGTTACGGTTTTTAGAATTCTCCCACCGGATGCTTCAAATTACAGATAATAAGCAATTTCAAAAGTTTTCTACAGAATCCTGGATTCGTATTAATATGTTAGACGATAAAACTAACTGCGTTACGATGTTTAGATATATCCGCAATTATGAATCCATTACAGTAAATATTATATTCATGAAAATATATCGATTGTTCCTATTCAAAAGTAAAAGCATTTTGAATCTCTGTACAATTTTAATTCACAAAAAAGTTGTGAAGTAAAAGATAATAGTACATTTTTATTTTGAAAATTAAAAATTAACTTTTAAATTGACTAATTAATTAAAATAAAACTTGCATGTTCTCATTGCATAAGTTGGACTAGAAATAGGTACAACCGTCCGACTGAAAACTGGTCGAGCAGAAATCGTACTTCGATAATCCGAAACCGAAGTTTCGTCCATACTACTGAAAAAAAAGCATTCTTTCAGAAATGATTTGCAAAATGTTAATTGAATTTCAGTTTTTTATTTGCAATACGTTAAGTAATTAGTACTTTGCCTTAGACTCATTTGATTATTTAACCAACAAATTATAGTAAGTTCATTTCTACCAAAACTATTCGTTTATCGAAATTTTTCGAAATTAGATGGAAACAGACTCTCTTAATCAATTAATAGATTCTAACGTCAATGTTATGTCAACTGTACCAAATAACTTTATATTATTATCTTCAAAATATAGTCTCATTAATTGACAATATTTCATGTAATTCATCCAAAATTAAATGGTATAACATCTAACACAACGTGGTTTATGAATTCTACTAGACGATTGTCCCATTAAACATATTGAAATTATTGATGCAACGAACGAATACACATAATAACAGACAATGATGAGTAATACTAAAGTATAATAACAATAAATAAGAGGAAGAGAAACAAAATTATGCAAATATATCTAAAAAAAAAAAAAAAAATTGTAAAAAATGACTTTTGCAAAAAAAATTAATTTGATCATTAAAATTTAATGTCTTATGACAATTCTATTTTTATTTCACAATCGATATGATTGCATAACACTATCGATATGATGCCCCCTGCTATCTCTACTACTATTCTAAACTAATGAAATAGGTAAACAGGTAATTTATGTTATTGAAACATTTACCTGCTAGCTTATCTGATTTCATTCTTTCTTACTTAAATTTAATTCATTCATCTATTTCATCTTAACTACTATCTTACATATACCAATAGTTTAATGACCTGTTATCTTAGCAATATTATATTATTAAAATATTTCCCTACTATTGATTGTTTATCTACAAAAAAAAAAAAAAATTAAGAACAAATAAACAAATTTCAAGTTTCCACTAAACTTGCTTATTAACATCATTAGTTTAAATTATTTGAAATTTCTTGCTTTGTCTTCCTCCTCCTTATCTTCCTCATTTCCTTTTATCTCTCTCTTTTTTCCTCATAGAGTAAGAATGGGATAGAAAAAAGAAATTTATATTAAGATATTATGAATTTTTAGAAATAAGTTTAAAACTGATTACGGAATATTTTTAATTTTTAATTTACATATTTGATATTAAATACTATCCATATGTCATCACATTTATAACATTCTTCGACTTAAATAAATAACAATTAAGAAACAATTAAATCTTGCTCCTCCAATTAAATCATTCAATCACTCACTGTATGTACATGTACCACATATATTATGCGCATACTGTATATTTATACCATATCAACGATATAATGTATATATACAATATAGATGCATATGTACAGTATAATGGACAATATATGATATAATATGCAACATTAACAGTATTTATACCATTTACATATATAATTTATTAGTAAATGAAAGGAGAAAGATGGTTATAGGGAAGCAATGATAACAGTTTATCAAACATTTTGTAAATAGAAGTTGAAGATGGCAGAGAAAGTAAACAATAACAGCTGATTGTAAATAACTTTTCTGGGTGGAAAGAAGAAAGTTGGTTAATGGAAAAAGCTGGAAAGAAGCGAAGGAAAATGAAAGGAAAGAAAACAAGCGTTGTCATTTTTAAAAGTGAAGTGAAAAAAAAAAGCTCAAACGGCGCAAGTTTGCTCCAAGAAAGAATTAATCACATTTTAATACTCAGTCATTCTAACATAATCTATTTTATGATTCGTTCAAGTAATTAATTGACGGAGTGAATAATAATTAATCAATTGAATGATTCGCAACAAATTTAATTCATCTCTACTGCCAATCTAACCCGCAAATTTGAATTCAATTGCCTCTTATCTCATTTAACTTAAACTTAAAAAAAAATTAAAAATATACTATTAAAATACACATGCCAAACTGATCAATAAATCAATCCAAATTAAATGTTAGACGTATGTGCATTCAACAGCCAGGAAAAAAGGCCAAATGGATTTAATGGACTTATCGACAAAAAAGGCCTTATATATAGGACAATTTCAGAAGATGAAAGAGAAAGAACAAAAATGATACGAAAGGAATAAAAGTCTTGCTGAAAAAGCTCTAAAAGTTTTGAAATGGATTAAAAATTTGTTAAAATTAAATCTATCAAGTTTTTTCTCGCCAACAATTTCATTATGTTTATCTTTCCTTCAAAAATCCACAGATCAATTTCGAAAGAAAGAAATGTTTGAGGATGTAATGAAAATTTTCAGGATAAAATAATTTGTGATGTTATGACACTTTCGAATTAACATATGATATCTTGATTGATTATAATATTTCATTAATTAATTTTAATTCTTTTAGAATCTCTCAAAATTTATTTCATCTTCTCACTTATTGAAAAATTTATTAATTATGCAAAAATTTGACTTGCAATTAATTGAGCAAAATAACTTGTAGACATTGTGAGACATGTATATTATAGTTTGATACTATCATAGACATGTATATTACAGTTTGATACTATCATACAGTGTTTCATAGATATGTATATTATAGTTTGATAGTATCACAGTTAATTAAAAGTTATTGCTGTGGGAAATCTACAATGCGTAAAATATTCATTGTGTACAGCAATACGGTACTCTAAAACAATGTGGTCAATGAGTAAATTCACGGCGGCAATATTAATCATATGTTGTTATGATTAAGCGATTCTATCTGCTTATTTGTCAAAATTGTAATTAGCTAAATAATTAGCTAAAAAGTTACATAGGATTAGGTTGATATATTGAAAAAGATTAGATCATTGAACTCATTAATTTAATGGATCAAATGCAATTCGGCTAACTCACTCATTAATAAACCGATCAGATGATTGACTCAGATGTTCAAGGAGTTATTGCACAAACAGATATTATCGTTTCAAACTAGTTTCTGAGACAAAAATTTCAAAATGTTTGAATTCATCCATGTATATGTATGATGCATGCGTCTCTTTGTCTGTCTGTCTGTCTGTCTAAATAAAATAAAGTTTGTGCAATTTTCGGTACAGTAAAAAAAACTGGCCACATAACTTATTGATGTACTTTTAAAATGCAAAAAATCAATTTAAATATTATTCAAAAAAATCAGACATAAGTTAATCAATGTGTTTGTGTGTGTGTTTTGTTTTGCTTGTCTGTCCATCCGTTTTGTTCATAGAATAATTTGAGAAGTGAATCCAAAATTTGAGAAGTGAATTCATTTCGAGAATATTTTCAACACTTCTTTGATTTATTTCTGGCAAAACTGTTTTACGGATTTATTAACCGGAAGATGAAAAGAATGAAAGGAAAATAGAGTTCAAATAAAATGCAACAAAATATGATCGCTTGAATGGATTAGCAGATTATGCAAGTAATGCTGAGAAAGCAATCTAATTTCAAAAAAAAAACTTTAATTTTTAGTTTAAAGAAAATTTTTAAAACTTTTGAAAGAAAGTTTTAAATAAGAAATAAAATGGATGAAAAGTAAAGATTGCTTAGTTTAATCTTCGTACCTAATTTTTTTCTGGAAAAATAATTTAAAACCGAAATTCTACTTTTCCTCTCTCTCTTTTTTACACGATATATTTATTACATTACTCTGTGATTTTTTTTCTTATAAATGAATTAATTTTCTTTTTTGATATAGTTTATCTTATTTAGCTTTTATTCGTCTGTTTTCTTTCTCGCATCCGTACTATTCTACAAATTCTACTTATCTGTATTCTAAATAAAATAAATGAGAAAAACAAAAACGAAACTAAATAAAATTTTTAATGAAATTAAATATTTGAAGCATTCACTTCAAAAAAATTTTTTGTATTTCAAGAACACTCACTCTTTTCTTTTTTTTTTCCATTTCTTTCTCTCTCTTTCCTTTTCTACCTTTCCTTCAATTATGATTTTCTTCACTTTTTGCTCAATCAATATTTCCCGGTAAGCAAATAACTGTAATACTTAAAGCAAATCTTGATAGATCCAAGCATTTCATTTTTTTTTATTTTCAGAATTTAATTTCGTTGCATTGTTTTATTTTAAATGTTACAGGTACATGCAGTAATACACAGCAAAAAAAATTTATAGAAAAAAAAAGAGGGAAAAGTGTTTGAAATTAGTTAAAATAGCAAAATTTTTGTCGATTATTTGAGAGGAAAAAAGAAAAATCTGACAATAATTAATTGCAATTTCTGACTTATAAACTGACACATTCTTGGCCACAACTTGACAATATTAATTAATTTTTAATTTATAACTTTTATTTAAATCCATTTGTTTTCATTTATTCCAAATTTTTTTGCGGTTATTTCGGTTATTTCTAAAACATAGGGAAAAAAGATTTAAAGAAAATCATTGAAGAGAGAAAAAAGATGAAAGGAAAATCATTGAATTGTTTCATTCGATAGTTCAAATATTTCTTCAAATTTAAATTTGAAACTTATCATTTAATTAATTTCTACAGTGAGAAGTATAAAAAGAGAAGGAAAAGAAAAAGTAATTGAATGAATTGAAGAAAGTAAATGGAAAAAAAAGGCTTGTTCAATGCATCATTGGCCAATGAACGGGATGATGAATCAGTAAGTAAATAGGAAAAAAGGTTGGATGAAATGAAATGTTTGTCACTTTCATGGATATTTGCTAGAAGCTTTTCCAGCTTGCTATTTCATCGTCATATCGTCGCTATATCGTAACGATAATGAAAGCAGCAAGCAAACAGAGAAAAAGAAATCCGATAATTAAACAATTGAATTTTAAACTGGATTTATTTTATTGTGCTAGCAATAATCTGATCGATGAGCTCAACAAATACACTAAATTTAGTACTGTTAATAATTTGAAATGATTTACGCAGCAATCGAAATGTATCAGAGTAAAATTTTCTACAGAATTTGCTTAATTTTAATTTTAACTTTACTTCAGATTTCAATTTTCTTTTTTTTTTTTTAAATTAATGTAAGATGAGAAAGTTGAGTTTAAAATAGAAATGGTAAAATTTGTGAAAAAAAAATAACATTTGGAAAAGATAACAATTCAAAATTGTCTTTTAATTGTTATTATTCCAGAATTCGAATGAAAAAGTGTTATTTCAATTTTTTTTTACTTTTTGAATTTACGGTCTACTTTACAATTTTCCCTTGCTCCGATCTTTCGTAATTATCCCATTTCTTCATTAGATATATAATTTATGCGACTCGTCCATATGATTCTGATTTGTACCAAATGGTTTTTCTTTATGGTTTTTCACTCTTTTCAAATTTCTCTTAATTTTTCATAATGTTATAATAAATGCTAAAATTTTGAATTGGATAAAATTTAGTTTAAAATACATTTGAAACAAACTTTCAAATGGAAAATTTTTAAAATATGAAAAAACTTTTTCTTTTGAAAAGAAATATTTGGTGAAGGAAAAAATTGGAATGATATCTTTTCAAACTTCATTTTTTTCAACAGAAACATTTCCACAGAAGAAAAAAGAAATATTTCCAACGATGCAAGAAATCATTGTTATTGTTACGGATGTGATTCATGGATTAATGTTATGATGCTTTCTTCAGGGGGAAATTTCTGCTAGAGTAATAGATGTACAAATATTTTTTAGGTATCCTAAAAGAATATCGAAATTTTGCAGGATTACATGGGTAATAAATACCTGAAAAATCTTTGCTGAATGATGTTGGAAGAATTTGGAATAAGAATATCTAAGAAAGTAAATAAATTTTTTAGGTAAATGTGCTAAATGCATAATAATGGAAAATGATATAAAACTGAATCTGTCATTAATAGATGCGACGAAATTGAGTAAATGGGTACAGCTGTGTCAATTTGAGCTGATCAGATGACACAAACAAGTCATTAGTGCAATGTAAGTTTGTTGTAAAATTGATAGTAATTATACAACAATAATTATGATAATAATGATGATGTTGACTACTCATTATGTTTAAGGTAGAAAAGGAATTGTTGAGAATTATGTAAACTTCAAAGGATATGAAAAAGTATTGCAGTTATAAAGTAATGAATATAAATTAATGAAAATTCAAAAATTGCTCACCATTTCTGCTTTTTCCTCTTAAATATATTCGTAATTAGTAATTTTGCTAATTTTATTTTTATTTTACCAGAAAAAAAATTTTTTAAATACTTTAAGCTTTTGAATTTTTTCCTTGCCCAATTCTTTTAGTCAGCTTTGAGAAAAAGTCAAATTTAAACATATTAATAAATTTGCCATAGTGAAATTTAAAATTAAACAGATGGGGCACCATAAATTGGCTCGGTTTAATTTTAGACATAGAAATTGATTAATACTTTTAAATGAATTTTATTTCCTCTATCTTAGATTCAATTGAATTAATAATGCATTAATGAATATATACTGGAGATGATAATTAATATTAAGTTTTCTGTTTTAGTTCTAAAATTAGTATTTGATACTTTACCATATTCAGTGGATTTTCTTTCCATGTTTTTTTTTTTTTTAAATTTTCACTTAGCTGTTCCGTAATTTTAATTTTCAATTATCAATTGTTCAACTTGCATGTCTAAGAGAAAGGCAAAATTCCATTGTATAGCTTTGCGGATTATAGTATAAAATCAAAAATAACTATAACTTCACCGATTATAGTTATAACACTAGATAATTCAATAATTCATAATGTCATCAAATTCTGATAAATATTATTAATTGCTTGATTAGCTTTACATATAATCATTATATTGCAAAGAAAAAAGTTGACTGAGTTACGGCTATTATTAATTGCTTAATTAACAGTAATTCGGATATATGTCGATGTAAAGCAACGAAATATATTTTCAAATAAATTTCACAAATATTTGTAAAAATCGAAATGATATCATAAAATTTGTTGTCCAAAAAAATCAATTAAGGAAAATTTTCCTTCTATTTCAGCACAGAAAAGCGTTAAAATTGATTTTTTAGAAATTAAGGTAATTTGAGAATTTAAATTGAGACAGAAAAGATTTACTGCTTGCTGATATGTATGATAGGTTTACACTGGTTGAAAATTGATATCATTTCGAATTTTATTTCTATTTTTTTTTTTTTTAAATTTTCATTTCACCGATAATTGCTTACTACAGGAAGGTCAGTAAAGTCTTTACTACCACTCTATCACTCGAAAGTTTTGTCAATATTTACGATTTTAATACCGATACATATTGTAATAATCAACCCAGAATCCGGTTTATATTACAATAATTACCGGATCAATGTTGATAGCATTAAAATGATGCTTATATTACTATAATTGTTGGCGTTATCTGATCTGTTTATTATTATCTTGCATATTTCATCACTTCCTTATTAAGTTTGTTATTGTTCTAATAACCAACAGCAATATTATTTTATTAATGCGAATCGACTAATTAATTCAAGACGTCAAATTGAGGCTTAATTAAGGAAAATTTTACTTTTCCATTAATTCGAAAAAAATTGATTTGGCTGGATTATTTTAGAAGTCGCTCATTATTGGATTCTTACATAAATTGGAAATTTTTGGATAAATTTGATATTTTGCATTAAAAATTTAATTTCAATCTAAATTAAATTTGACACTGTAATTACTTAATACGGATTATTTCATTTTGAATTAAAAATTATCATTTAAATAATCTAAGCTGACACTGTTGTTCTTTTACATAACTTACAGAATTTAACTTACAAAATTCTGAATTGATCGGATATAATATGATTGAGTAATTTAAAATATTGAATGCATAATTGCAATTAGTGAGGTAATTTAAAAAATGAGGATGCACATAAGGTAATTTGAAACACAGGATGCAGATAAGGTAATTTAAAATACAGGATGCATCATTGCAAAAAATAAAATTTTGCAAAAATTTCTTTTTTTCACTCTTTCTCACTTTTATTTTCAAATATAATTTCTTTCTTTCTGGAAAAAATGATTGGCTTAAATGTTAAAAAATTAGCTCAAATGTACTATTGAAAATGAAAATTTCCCATTGAAGGATGTCTCCTTGCATTGTCGTTTGCTTTTCTTGTTTGAAACGTTGAATGAACTCTTGCAGAGATGTTACAATTTATGGGATTTTTTCTCCGTCCCAATGAAATTTTGTTAAATGTCATTGGGAAGGAATCATTTTGTTTTGTTTGATTAAATATTCCATTTTGTATTTAAAAAATTGTCAAAACATTCATTGCCATACTCTCGCTCTATCAAATTTTCTTTCTCCTACTATTGTTATATTCAAAGAAGAAAAAAGAATGAAGAAATAACATTTAATGTTTTGCAATTTGATGAAAAAAGAAAACAAAAAATAACAATAGTAATAATGAACGATAATAATAGCGATAATAATAATAATAATAATAATAATAATAATAATAATAATAATAATAATA